>DWHO01004536.1:0-10992 GCA_018247575.1 Eurytides lysithous rurik
AGATAAATGTATCTTTTTAGCACAAAAGTTTTTGTTGGACTAACACAGTAAGCCGAAAAGTTTGGCAGTATAAAATTTCTAATATAAAATCAGGATTCAAACTTGTGTCCTTTTACTTGATTTATAATTCTTCCCCCATCTGCCTTAAAGTCGTCAGAGGCGTTCAATGGTAACTCAGCTTTCGCAAGATAACAGAATCGTAACCAGAGATGGCTTTTTCAGATAAGGGAGAAATGATATCTGTAAGACTTAAATCATATCGCCTGACGTCTCATCAGGTAATTTCATTGTATGTAGTATTTTTTTTTATGATACTATTCTCGATTTTTTGAGATTCTATGGTCGCTAGGCAGAATCTGTAGTTTAAAAAAGTGGCTACTAAACAACATAGCCATTTAATTCCTTATGAGAGGAAACGACATATATTTTTAACCGAAATACTCAAAATCAATTCTTACGCGTCCATATTCTTCGCAATAACTGCTCTAAGTTATTACTCGTAAATCGTACAATCCGTTAGTTGCTGACAATTGTCAAGATAGTAATAAACGGATTAATCGCAGCTTGAAAGGCCCTAGTCGTTCGTATTTAACAAATTCCCCTTCCAGCGTTTCATTACAAACACTCGGGATGCGCTAGGCTTCTCCCGGCACCCGGTGTTTTAGCTCACAATGCGCCACTCTCGCGTAACAACCTATTTAATGTATCCTCACCGCACCGCCGTAATGTTATTAAAAATTCTATTTGTCCCCCTTCGCATGCGTTCAGCGAGTACGGATTCTATCTATTTGAATAGGTGGCATTATATCTAGTATCTGGTCCGCCGCGAAGCATTGTACGCTGGTAATTTGTTAGAGTTCTTATTTTTTTGTTTTGAGATCCCTTTTTAATTTGTAACCAATGTGGATTAGAGTATAATTTAAAAAAAATATTTCTCATCATGATCATGGTTTTTTTTTGTATAAGTTCAATATTGGATGGTCTCAGTACCCTTGTTTACAGTATTTTATTTTGTATCTATATTGTTGTCTATTTTATTTTATTTGTAAGTTAATAAGCTGTCTTTTTTACTATATATTTGGTATGTCTAGATTGTTAGCGTTTTGAGTTATTTACTGTGCTGAATGAACCCAATTTCTTGAATTTTGTTATAATGGTTATCATTGGGAGCGGCAATCACATAATGTTAGTTTTTTTTCGGCCTCTTTCTCTTTGAGAAAAGTTATTAAAATTGTGAAAGCTTTTTCAACGTCAACTTTTAAAGGGGACTGCGCTGTACAATTAGCTTGAATTTTGCTTTATATGGGAATCTTTAATTACATTACGATTTATTCACGATTGAATCTACAAATATTGATAATTGGATAGGGTGTTATTGGCACGCAAGCACCGGCGCTGTTCTAATGTGTCCCCACACCGTTTAACAGCGAACTTTTGTTTAACCCCGCTCGCGTTAGGACATTTTTATTGTGCATCGTAAAATGCTGAGCGTCAATTTGTCCCCGCACCTAGGCCGTCGGGTTGCCGTTTGATTTACAACAGCAATTTCAGATAGGTTCCCGGTTGTGAGCGAGCCCGTTTGTTTTCCTTCGGCGGGTTAAACGTCGATTCGCTTTAATAGCGGCTGGCTTGTGGAACTGGATAGGTTTCGAGATGTAATTAAATTTTCCTATCGAATAACGCAAGGTAGTATTGCGAAAAGCATTTAAAAATTAAGCTAATTTTTTCAACAAATGATTTACCATTATCACCGCCGCAATTGTATTTATGTCATGAAATTATGTCATTGATTAACTTTTCTGATTAACTTATATTATATATGCGTATATTGGAAATACGACATTTTAGACATTTTATTTGTTGTCTAAGTAAGGCATCAGAGCAGTTTGGACGGGCAATTTTTAATTTAATTATCTATATGAAATGTATGTAGGTTCTTCTAGAGATGCCATCATCTTCGGAGCACTGCCTCAGTGACATTAATTTCTAAGCATACGTCAAAGATGATACTGAAAAACTAATCTATTCATTCTTGAGTATTAAACTTGCTGTTTATGACATACTAACGAACCGTGAGTAACATAAGTTACATTTGCCCAGAAAACCTCCCAAAATTGAGATTAATAACCTAATATCAAGACCTACCATCGTGTGAAGCCGCCAGCGAAGCCTAGCAGTACACATTTCACATGGCACTTATTAATACGATTTAGTTTGGAATAATAAAGAGCCAAGTATGAAAGCGCAGAGGCCTGGGCACGACTCACTCGCGTAAGAAAGAGGGGTGGGCACAATTGATCGGTAAGTTGAGCCGGTGCGACCACCGCTATTGCTTCACACCTCTAGTGGCGGTGTCGGCTTACGAGTCCTCGCGAGGGTGTCGCAAATTAAATTGCTCTGGCATTACGCGGGGGTAGCGGTTTACCCTCAGGGGTGGTTGCCGCGAAAATGTTGACTTAAGGACATAAGTTTAAGACCGTCTGCGTTTAGAAATTTATAGTTTTATTTCGTATGATGCACAGCGATTTGGGTGATTGGATAGATTTGATATGGTCATTTAACGATTTCATGTTCATACATACACTCATTTAAACAAAAATTGTAATTATAGTATTGTAACGATTGGATATATATTCAATATAGGAGATATTATCAGGAATAGTATCTGCATACTAAGTTAAGTAATTGGTAATATTGTTTACATAAAAAGATGACGTGGTTTATTTCTGATTTTAAAATACGTCTACTTAAAACTTTCATTATCGGATCCCAAATATGCTATGTGTTCACTTTGTTTATGGAGAAAACAAAAACAAAGTAAAGCTTTCCCTTTCATATGTTAAATGGTGCTGCCGTACCAGATTGGGTGCATACGTGGCTACCATCTACTACCACCGTTGCCTAAACGAGCCAGATTAGCCAAAGAAAAGAGAAAGTGATTTAACATTTTTTGATTCGAACAATATTCACACTGTAGATATCACCGTTATAATATTAATTCGATGAACGATCTATAGAGGATGATGGTGGGCAAATGTAAAATAACCTTATTTAAGTTATAAATGCGATGTTGTTAAAGGTTGCTAACAATGTTAATTGAGACATTGGAGTGCAGGCATATTTCAATTTGTTTTATTATTTATTAGTCGTTCTTGGCAGCTTCGTTGGCTTCATTTCAAAAAAAGGGATATTGAATAGTCTAAGTTGTTCTTCATCTCAAAAACAATTTATCGAGCAAAATAGAACGAATATTGTATCTGATAAAAATCTTGTGTGAAACTTAATACTTTGAAAAAAAATATATTCAAACACCGATGAAAAGTTTCCAATTGGTATAGCGTTAGTAAGGATTGCAAGGTTTTTATCTTCAAATAGTGTTTGTATTAATCAACGTTTTTTTTATGATTTATCAATCTTTGAGTTGAGCTTTGGTTAGATCCAGTTTATTTAGATAATTAAATTAGAGTTAGACGTTGATGGTAAGGACTCGCTTGCATAACACTGTTTAGTTGAGCTGCGCAAGTTCAAATCACCTTGACTCGGCACTGTTCGTCGCGGACATATAAAATGACCTATCTTTATGCCCAGTTATTATACTGTCCCATTAATAATAATAATATATCACGGGACATCTCACACATTGCCATCTTATCCCAAACTAGGTAGAGCCTGTACTATGGTAATCGGACAACTGATATACATACTTATATATTTTTAAATATATACCTATATAGATAATTTACACCCCCCAGACATAGAACAAATATGGTCATTGCACAAATATTTTGTCCTGGGTAGGAATCGCTTTTGCAGTTAAGAGCACTAACCACTACACCAACGGGCCAGTCAAAAAGTCCCATTAAAGTGTTCTAGTCCTAGAGACAGTAATTCTGTCACATTACCATTTGGCGACAGGATAACTAGCAATGCTTCGGTAATAAAGCAGGCTCTGCAAAACAGTATTTCACCTTTGAAATAAAGAAGACTGCAGATTTCGTGAACTATCTATACTATGTTCTCCAAGTCTTTTTGTCATCGTTCTTTTATTACGTCATATGTAAAATATTTACAATCAATCATGTACAATAAGTCTCTAGACGTATTTGCAGAATATTTTGAATTTTAAAAAGATTTTATAGAAGCTTTGCGAGTAACTAAACTTATCAATGACCCTTCTAATATAACGTAATGAAGGGGATACTCGTTACATTATAGCTTGCTAAACTCCATCACTGTAAATACACATCTCATTTCATTTAAAGTGAAGATCGGTAGTAAGGTAATTAGAATGCATGGAATTCATTTGCATGGATCGTGTGCGAAAAAAATATGTATAAATATATCTATATATATTGAAATCAAATCCAATCAAAATATATTTATTCAAATAGGCCTTTACAAGCACTTTTGAAACTTAGTAGTTGTTCTTTTAAAATAACGTTACAATATGTTAAGTCTTAATATAAATAACTATCCCATATACGAGTCAATCAATTAAGTTCCACACATTTAGATCTACCAGAAACTCCTGAACAGTTTAATGAGCTTGCAACAAAATGTTTTTACTTTTGTTTTATATTTGGTAGATTTAAGTTTTATTAAATTTGCGTATACTAATTATAGAATTGGTTACGAAATTGTTTCGGCAGAAATTCCTGATTAGGATTTGGTTAAGTTGGATCAAAATGTACAGTCGCGTACATTGTTCTGTCGATCACGTAATAATAAAGCTTCTTAGAGAGACCGTTTGAAGTTCGCGTTGGGAAATTACGTCGCTTAGTTAATATTCATAGCGGAAGGTTACTGTTATTAAAAAGCCACGTCTAACCGATGGTTGGAATTCAGGAAGCTTCGCAGTGGTTGATTTAGACTCGCGCCCTCTCCTCATCTCATAAATTCGTCGATGGCCGGCCACTGTATAACTCCTATATATTTAAATAAGGTATAATTGAATAAAAATGATTGAGTACCAAATGATGTTTGTATATATAAAACTGGTTGATGGTAATTTTCCTCGCTTTTTTGGTCTAAATCTATAAAATTATCAAACATTTATCTTGGTTCGTTTTGAGCAGATAATCAAAACATTTATTTTCATATTTTAAGCACTGGATTCCGTACGCGACTTTTAGTTGGTTGCGATTTTCTATAATTTTTATTTATAATTTTTCTAAGACTAGAGTAAAACGAGACTTAAAAACCTCACTAAAACTTTCAATTTGTATGATAATTTGGTACTTTTTCGAATTTGATTTTAGATAAGTATTAAAGTGTAGATGACTTATTGTGACGATGATTCATTTGGTGTAGTTAAGCTCTTGGTACCGATGCCGAGTCGTGGGTTCGACTCCCTGTGCTACAGATATTGTTTTGGATCTTCTTATCTTAATGTTTACATGGTTTTAACAATGTTAGTCTGTATGTAAAACCCCTCCACTTATTTTCTAACACCTTAACACTACTCATTTTATAATAACTTTTTCATTTTGGTATATAAAATAGCAATAAATTAAAATCTAACTACACATGGAAAAGAAACCGAAAAGTGAAACTTTATACGTATGGTATGCTAGCTAATTCCGCTGTCCAGCTTTGTAACAATGACATCATTTTATAGTGAGTAGTGTTTTTAAACATAGTGGAAAGGTATCACTGATCTATTCTAGCTATAACGTTTGCTCGTATGTATTTTAATTGATTAGAGACTATGTCAAAGGATTTGTATGTAGATGTATGTATGTGTTTGGTAATTGAGATGGATACGAATCCTTAATAGTAAATGAATAATCGGGGCTTACTTTCTCGTATCTTTTAGGATTTTTAATACATCATCAAAGCGCATCCAAGAGAGCGATGCCCTCAGTGTACCGAATATTACGGGTGCCAGAAATTCATTCGAGAGCATACTTTGTAAACGAGCCGTCCGCGCAAAAAGCGATCTGGCAAAGTTGCAAACGATTTGTGAAGTAACAAGCTTCTTGGCAAACGGTCGAACACTCAGAGACGGAGCCATAGATTCAGTACGGGCCATGCCAACGACAAAAGGTGCCGTTGCACCCAATTAATCTCTCTTCTCTATGAAAGTGCCAGTTTATCAATACGAACTCTCTTATGTTTATACGTCTATATATATTATTTTAATAATTTAAGTCGAGAAGAGCAATAGGTGCTTACTTTTCTCGTTTGTGTGAAGGACTCTTACTTATAAGCACACTGCCTTATATTGTTTTGAACCATATAAATAGAATGAAAAATACACAATGAAGGACTGTAATGGTATAATACTTTCAAATGTACTTTTCTGGGACTCCGTAAAACAGTCCTACAACTGTCTTTTATTTGTACAAGGTATTTGGGTAAACAAGTATACATTAACCCTCGATTCAATGCGAACCGTTTTTGAGCTGTGTGTCAAAGTTGTCTCAAGATAATATTTCATAGATAAACCTTTTTAAAAATTATTAACATCTCATGATCAGAATTGACGGATAAAGAAAGTACGACAGTTACCAAGGCGCTACTCTGAAAATAATATTGATTTGTCATAAAGTGAACGCTTTCTTTTATCACGAACACACGAAACATTCAGAGTCCATTTTTCAGAGTGCATTTAGCAGCTTTATATGGGATTCCTACTGAGAAAACTGTCGAGAGTAGCTGTTGGGCTGCCGAATTAGTTGTTTAGGATAAACGTCTAAAGTTTTCAATTCCGCCCTAAAATTTGTGTGTCGTTGAAGTTTCACGACACTTAAGGGTTGATGCAACCTTTGAGAACTGTAAGGCCATTGTCTGTTTGTAACACACTCTGCTTCACACGATTAGTTGACGCACCGATTGCAAGGTATACGACCCGGCCTGATCTAGTATTACTGTTACGTACAAACAGAAAATTGAAAATTTTAAAAATTTAAAACTTATTTGAATTTAGTATAATGTGTAGTTTTATGGGTCTGACGTAAGGTCGAGGGAATTTTTATTCATTATCGCGATTGGTACCTTTCGGCTTGATATACCCTTTGTGTAAAACTCGGTATAAATCAACGGTAACAAAACGGAATTATCCAAGTATTCATCAACGATATGCGCTGATGTTATATAAATGTTAATCTTGGTTTGGTTTTTTTCCACAGACAGTTAAAAACAGTGATTTTACTAAAGAGGTAGCAAATGTGTTGGACAGACACATATGACAGATGCTTTTTATTACGAGATAATATGAAACAGCGAGAATGTCACCTTTGTTACAATCATATATTTTTTAATATTACTTAGCGAGCTTAGCAACTGTAGAAATGTGGTTTCTTATAAACTATTTTAATCAGGGCGTCATTATAATTTTGAGTGTTAGATCAAATTCATCAAAGCCGTCCGTCTACGAGCCGTTAATTAGCTGCCTAAACAATTTCGCCATCAAAGCTCTCCCATAAATCGCGCTCCTTTGAGTCGTGCAGATGGCGCTCGCGTCGCAGTGCAGCCGCCTCTAAGGGGTCGCGTGACGCGTGCTTTTTTTTCTCGCCTCCGTAGAGAGAGAGTTTTCAGGCGCGCAGAGCGGCGTTTTAACATCCCGCGGGCCTAATTCGCTAGCTTATTTGCGGGCCCAGGCGACGAGGTGTGAAGACCGGTGCTCGACGAAAACCTTCGCTCTTTCAAGGGTGAGCGGCGTAGACGCCTGACGCAGGTCGGATTTAATTTAATCTAATTAAAGAGATCCCGTAGGCCGTGCTAGCGTTTTAACATCCCCGACGTTTAATCCCATAATAGGCTTTGCCATGTAAAGTGTGTGTCGGTTGAGTAAATGGTGTTTGGGAGGAATATTTAACTCATTATAAACTGCTACTGCTACTACTTGATAAAAACTTCAAAAACGCATAGTTTCATCACAGTTAATGATTGTTTGTTACCAAAATAACGCATTCTACATCATATGTAGCAAAAACAGAATAGTGTATTTATAACGAACAAAGAACCACATTAAACTACTACTACTAAATAACAAAACAATCTATTAAAAAATGGAAACATCAGGTTAAAACCAAATAATCAGTAGCGATAGAATACTAAATGAAAACAAGTTATATTTATTGGTATTACTTAAGACGATAAATACTATATCATCTTCATTACTTAAGAACTGCTTTAGATCTGCTACGATAGTAGAATTGTACCTGATGGAAGGCAGTGCTGTAGTTATCGTCGTTAAAAAAAGGAACAGTGAAGGTCACAGCGTCATTTTAGCATATTTAAACCTCCTTTTCTGATCCATCCTTAATTTAGTACTTTCATGTATTTACGCGAATACTATACATTTTCCCCCAAAAAGTATAATTAAAAACGCGATAAAATCAAAATAGTCATACAGTGGTTTAATTTAAAATCATTTTCGTCTAAAAAACCAACATTCGTTTTAGTTGAACCCACTCGAACCGTATTCCTATTATGAATTTACTTGTAAATTCAGTTCCGCTTATATGTTTTACAATAAATTGTTGAAAAGTTAAAAAAAAATTAAACGCAGTTCCTATATAAACATTTCTTTTGTTCATTTTAATTAAAGAAAGTCAAACTTCTTCAATATTAAACTCAGAAGTTATAGTATTGTTGCTATTGAGTACCTCATAAACAGAAAAATGTGGATTAAGGCAAAAGAGGCTCGCAAATGATATTCGTAGAAATCAGAAAGTCTAAATATGCACGTTTTGGTTATACAAGTATATATAAACAAGTCAAACAATTTCATATATCAATGTCTTCTATAACCAAATAATAGTGTACCTGGTGCGCAAAACGTTTGCGCTGGCTTAGTGAAACTGAGAGGCATCCATATTTATCCTTTTACGTTCTGGATTGCATCCTATGATCTCTTCTTCCTTACCACAGTACTATACACAATCGATGAGCCGCAGCAGCATTCTATTAGGGCTCTCCGTGGGCGCTGAAGCGACCTGGTGTCATGGCCGCCGAGTAAAGCGACGTTGGATCGCAATTAAAGAACTCACAACGACATTAATTAAAAGCTTCTTTCCCCCGCCCGCCCAACCCCCTCCAGCGCCACCCACGCCCCTCTAAACTAGCCCTTAGTGTTTACCGGGGAAAATTTTGTTTTAATTAAGGAATTCGCGATTTTTCATTTTGTTGTCTCCAAACGATTTTAATTTTTAATGACCAACCGGCCGCCGTGGCTCTTTGAAAGTTAGTTCTGTCAAGTTTCCTTTTGAGTTGGGACCGACTTCTTAATGTTGCAGTGTTGTGGACACTCGGCCCGCCGTTGCAACTGGGCGGATGGAGCTCTCTAATTAAAAATTTTCGTTTCGAACGGGACAAGTTTACTTTTGCCGTGCCACTGTGCAATAATTAATACGTTTGTCGTTCCTAAGAATTCGAATGAGGTGTACGTATGTTAATCGTAGTTCCTATTTATTATTTGTTATCTCATACATTGTTGTGTGAAATTTTGTAACGCTGTGAACGTTTTCAATGTGAAATTTTCCAGAGGTTTAACACATTCTTCATAGCCCTGAATTTTTAATAGTATCCCGCAAGATATTTTAGATATGCATAAGGTGTGCGCGTTTTACTTTTACTTTTAAACTACAATGGTAGAGCCACGCAGCAGTTCCCGCTGCTGAATTAGCCGACTCGACCCGGATTAGTACCACGACCTCACAGAAAATCGGCGTAAAGTGGAAGTATTTATATTTTTGCGTTTCGTCCGGCGAGTGGGGTGGCCGGTGGCCCAATGGTGGTAAGGTGGAAAGGGAGTGGGGAAGGGGACCCCTACCTCTACCTCTTCCTTCATCCCGCCCCCTTTCCCTTATTTTCTTCTCTCTCCCTCAAAATTCTTCCTCCCTTAAAGGCTGGCAACGCATTTCATAGCTCTGTAATACTGCAAATGTCCACGGGCGGCGGTAATCACTTACCATCAGGTGAGCCGCTTGCTCGTTTGTCAGACTAATCCATAAAAAAAAAACTTTTATTTTTGCTCACAAATGTATTTATTTATGTAAGTGTCTAGTATAGTATCTAATCAATGATACACATCTAGATGTTTATTCAATTATGCACATTATAACATTTATATATGTACGACGCCGCGGTAGCTCAGTGTTCGGGCGCTCGCCTTTAATTCAATATACTCGAGCAACCTGAGTTCAAATCCCGGTGCCGGCACCAATGAATTTGTTAATTTATAATTAACAATTTTAAGTGCCGATTTACCACGTGTTAACAGTGAAGGAAAAGATCAAAAAGAAATCTGTATATTTAAGAAACAATAAAAAAATCTTAAATATGTAAAGTCCGTCGACCCGCAGTGGGGCCGCGTGGCGGTCAGTGCCCTTATACCCTCTGTGTAGAGGAGGCCTGTGCCCAGCAGTGGGACATATGTAGGCTGTTAAGTCAGTAATATATACTTATATAGATAATAAACATCCAGACACAGAACAAATACCTATGCTCATCGCACAAATATTTTGTCCTGGTTGGGAATCGAACCCACGACCTTTAGCTTTGCAGTATAATAACTGTGTAACTAATCTAGAGAGTATAATAACTTTGTGTGGTTGTTTCTTAATTGTTTTTTTTTTTGTATAAGTTCAATATTCCCCTGACATGGGTGGTCAGGGACTTTTTTAACTTCTTAATTGGCTTAGAACAGTTCAGGTTGTCCAATGATCAGATTGTTTAAAGAAAGATGACTTCGGTTCCAGCTGCTGGTTGACATCTAACGATGGCCGAAAGGAGTCGTTACTGAAGGTCGGTCTAATCTCACTTCCGTGTCTGACTTCTCGTTGGATCAACTTCGCATAACTTCGTTTCGTTGAAGTTTGCAGCACGTAAGTCGTGGGTTCAAAGATATTTTGTTTTGTAAAATATCCTCACCAACACATGATGTCCTCCCGACCGATTTCGGCCACGGCGGCCGATCTACAAGAGATCAGCCAAGTGCGCAGGATATGTTATAGTGCACAAGCGTTTGCGCAGACACAGGTGCAC
>DWHO01004537.1:0-10990 GCA_018247575.1 Eurytides lysithous rurik
AGTCCAAAATGTATGGAACTGACATAAGTTTATGAAATGTCATTTCGTTAATCGAATGTAACTTTGTCTAGAGGGCCAGGTTGTGTTGTTATTGGCGGGCGTTACGAATCGATCGTCTCGTCTTGTAATCTAATAAAAAAATCATTTTCTATATTACGGAAAAGTTAACCTTGTCTCCATCACAGCGATCACGTAACCTTTTTTTTTTACAAACGGCTGATGTTTTCCATGCAGTAGTTTGCGAAAGACTTATTATACTTGAGACTGAAGTTTCCGTGACTTTTTTCTATTATAAGGCACACGGACCTCATGATGGCCAATTACAGTCGGTTATAGGGGTTCGTAGAACTTGATGAATCGCCGATGGACCGCTGGCATTTTGATTATCATTTATGCTTGACGTTTTATAGTAATACTTAAAAGTATTACTATAAAACGTCAAGCGTATTTTATATATATATATTTTTTTTTACATCTTTTGCTATAAACGAAAAGCCTAATAACGATAGAAGTTAAAAAAAAGGTTATTATTATTAGGATTTGCGCATTTGTAAACTGTAATTAACACCATCTTTCAATTTAGTTTCTCTACATTAGAACTAAACATTTATTCAGAATTATTTAATGTTGTCGATTGATCCTGTGTTTAGGATAGCTAAAGACTGCACTGATTTAAGATTTTTATACTACGTATAAAAATATATATTACTTTTTATTTTATTATAATAATTACAATTTTGTACTGCATTTCGCTAGTTATCAACAAATATAAGGTTGTATCTATGTCCAGTATATATATTCATCCCAGTGGCGGTACTACCATACAAGCCAAAAAGTCTGGCTTGCCCTACTAAGGAGTAATTTATAAATCTTAATTAGCACATAATTCCCGCAACGCTCAAATTTAAAAATAAACTATTCTGGAATTATTTGCTAATTAAGATTTATAAATTTTACTCATTAGTAGGGCAAGTACAATATAATACCTTTTGCATAAAAATATACATCATCGCCTCCCGACAGAATAACAGGCAATGCTCTGTAACGTTATTGACGAACTCTATAAAGCCGTTTTATTATATAATACAAATGCATTACTCCGACTGCCTCCGTAGGTTAGTGGTATGGGGCCTGCGCTTTACAAATCGGAGGACGTGGGTCCGAATTTCGCGGAACCCAAAATCCGTGAGTCTAATATTTAACCGTCTCCCTCGCTGTATCGGCCGAAATGTTCGTATGCCTTAGTACAAAACCTCAAGCTCGCTACGTACGTCACCACGGGCACTGGCCACTAATCATGTTGACGCATGTGAATCGCTTGTACTCGCATTATTCACTCTAGCTCTTATCGCCTCTTGTTCTAACTGCAGTCGTTACTGTACAACTATATTTAAGGGCTACGACAAGAAAACACACACACACACACACAACATAATAAACTATATATTAACTCTTACTATTATAAAATCGTTAGATTTTCATTCATTCACGCGAAATTTAGAATTGGTATATTTTCATCTGGAAAATGTAAAATAAGAAAAATCAACGGAACTGCAATCATCTCGCTTAAGCCGACAGGAAAACTTTGTAATGTAATAAATGAATGTATCGTATAAAATACGTAAGTCACCCGATTGACCTACAATATACAACATACTCGATAATTAAGTTAATATAGCTCGAATATATAATGCTGGTCAGTCTGTTGAAGAAACGATAGAATATGAATGATTTTTTAGTTGCATGTATCCTATGTTGTAGGGAAAGAACAACACATATTAAAAAATTGTCTATTCTATTCGTAATGTGGTATTGTGTAGTTGGCAACCCTGACTGTCCTCGGGTACCGACGGTCGCTGAGTCAAAGGCGGCGTGGGCGCGGCGTGGTCGCGCGTGGGCTCCCGTGGGCTAATTGTCGTGGGAACGAGCACTGCGGCCCACGCACCACTCGCCTCCTATACAGTCATATCTCACCTTCATGATAACATATCGAATTGATAACGGCGCTATTATTATTTCCCACTCGGTCGGGCACGAGTTCAATACACAAGTGTCCGATATAAGTGTTTGTAATATTCATTCTACATTTGTTTCTGGGGTCCTGTAAAAGTGGTCGACGCCCTTTCAGAATTAATCCTTGATTGGAGTGTGGACTTTTTATTTTCACAAGCTTTTACTTGCTTCTTTTGAACTCTTAATTGTGTATAAGATAAAATTATTGCATAAGCTAAACCGGGATATAAGCCATGTCCATTCAACTATTGCACAAAAAACATTAAGGTTTATTTGCGAATCTATTTATGACATATTTTTTTTATATTATTTTGAGGGGTTTTAAATATATTTAGTTTATTTATAAGTTTTTCCGATGCTCTAAAGCAGGCCTGGGCAAATGGCGGCCCGCGGGTCGGTCCGGCCCGCGGTAGAATTTTGTCTGGCCCGTAATGCATTGTATATATTATTATTAAAAACACAAGTATTAGATTATAATATATAGTAATAGATTGGTGCATAAAAAAAATTAAATCGTAAGCAATACCTTATACACATTATCAGATTTTCCTCTGCAATGTGGCCCGACTATCAAAATATTTGCCCACCCCTGCTCTAAAGACTTTAGGAAAGCAATTGTTTTTTTTTTATAATAAAGTTGTATCACATAATCACAAATACATAAATGATTTTGCGTGTGCGCCCAGACGTTGTATAACAGCCGCGCTCTGACCTCGTACGTTCGTTTTGTAGACTAGAGAATCAACGACCAATTCACGGTCACCTATTGATATAATATGAGTAACATACGTCGTGTGTCTGGGCGTCGCGTGGGGGTGACCATCATTAATTCATAAGTGAAATAATCTTTATCGAGATATGTTTGGTCTGCTAATAGACCGTTCAATAACCTTGATTTGTGTGTGAGGATGGATGGATGTAAAGCAAAAACTATTTAGTCAAACTTTTTGTTTTAACTTTTTTATATTTCATAATTAGTCAAATTCCTGTAATAATCGGACCTTCCAATTACAAATTGTAAACTTATAGAATTATGTTTACATTTCTCAGTTATTTGCCATTGTCATTGACGAACTTGTCCCTATGTTTACGTTTGTTTTGGAGTTAGTAGCTTGGCAATGGGTGCATGCGAGTGTCTAAAGGAAGCTGTTCGGGAGTAGGTGGATTGTGTCAGACGGAGGGAGAGCGATCAGTCATCAGGCGATAAACATCGCTGTTGTTACATAGCGTCGCGTTTGGAGCCCACGCTTATTACGTGCGGTCTTTATCATTACATATTGCATCCCAAAAGTGTTGGGAAGTTAAGAGGTGCGGTAAGAACTAAAATATAATGAAAAGAAAAATTGTTCCAGCGAGCATTTGTTCGAGTTGAACAAATATATTCAAATTGAAATAGAAATGAAAATTGATTTAACTGTTTTCATCTGTAGCCGTACAGTATGTTTTAACTTAAAGTTATAATATTCGGGTTTTAGTAAATCCTCTTACTTTGTACCTTGGACGTATGTTTTTATTTATGAATTTGAAATGTAAACGCCCTATCCATTTGCGAAAGCTCTCTGAAAACGCGTGCCGGAAGCGTGGCGTCCGCTCCCACGCATTGGCACGCGATCTGGCGTGCAGTGGGCCGCCGCGCCAACTGCCAACTCACTGGCAAATGAGGTGCCAAGAGTTAACTAATGCGATGTCGCGTTCCATTACAGTTATTTTGGGATATTAAACAGTTATGTTTTGCGTTTAACTCAAGTGGAGCCTCCCATAACTTGATAGGTTAATGAAAATTTATGAAGAAAAGGGCGTTGAAGATATGATGAAATTACATATTCACAGATACTTTTTATTCGGAGGTTGTTACCTGTATATTTTACAGTTTAAACTCTCAACCCCTCTTTTTATAATCCCAGGTTAACAGGTTGTTAATTTCTGATTTCATGACTAAAGTAAAATAAGTGTTTTGCCTTTATCGCTTTTTGTTACTTATTTGAAATCCTCAAAAATCGATCCGTTTTGTAATGAGGTTTATTGTGTGACTTGATTCGTGCTGTATTTCTCAACCTCTTCTAAAGTTATTGTTATATCAACGGCAGCAAAGGACTAATGGGTTAGATACCCAAACAAAATCACTCGTTTTCAGGAGAGCGTTAATAATGCAAAAATGTTATAACTTCAACAAGAACAAAGCTGGCTCCTTTAAATTTGCAATAGTTCATTAAAACAGCAGTTAGAAGAAATGTGATTTTCAAGTCAATTATGATTTTTTTTATTGTGTGTTGTATACTTCTTTACTTAGTAAAAATAGTTGTAGGTGTATAGACAACTACAACTATTTTTATATATACGCGTCAAATTAGCACTAAATAAGATTATTCGAGAAAAAATTCAGTTATTTAAAAAGAACCGAATTTCGCCAAAATTCTGACTTTTTATTGTTTGCCGCCGTCGTTATTAGGTTGTTCACGAGTATAGCTACGCATTTGAACTAAGGTTGCGGCGTTAAGCTGAATTGATTATCATTATGATTACTCGGCATAGTTTTCCAATAGGGTGTATCGAGAAAATGTGTCATAGTGATTATTTGCGTCGCGTCGGTCTCGGTGCGGTGGTGCGGGCGCCCCAGACGGGCACGTGTCACAGCCGGCGCCTTGCGACTAATTCCGTTGCCAGTGACGCGACGTTACGTAAATATCACGTTCATCAGTTAGGTCTGGGCGGGCGATGCGGCCGCCATTTCTTTTTAGAACAACAGATTATAAATTTATATTTGCATGATTAGCACTGTCATATTTATCGTTCGCAGATTGTGTTGTTGTAATGGTGATTCATGTTTTTTTTATTTTCGGCCATTCGTTGATTGGATGAAAATGCTTCAAGGCGTCAAGGTATTTGTTTTCTTATCTTATGTTATTGCGAGAAAGTGCAGTTAAAAGACTATAGTGTAAAAAATAAAGGGAAAATATTAGTTCAAGTTCTTACTATAAATTGGATATTTTCAACGTATGTACATGTTATCAAATTGAGTCTTATTTTTAATCGTTAGTGATAGGTATTTTTAAGCAACTGTTAATTGTTAATAAGTATCTATTCAAAGAATAGTGTTGTATTTTGTTATAAACACTATTTGCTTACGACTTAATTAAACGTGAAGAAAAAAAGTGATATTTAATCAAATAAAATCGTTTAGACTAATTAATAAATGTTTATTAATGAACGTTGGGTCATTCTACTTACTTTGTTTTTATCAGCATGTGCAATATGTTTATGGATTTGCGTGAGTTAGTGTTATCTGTGTTATATGGAGTGTGTTGGTTGCTGGTGCGTGGCGGCACGAGCCTCCTCCCTCGACTCTGACGACCTTGTGTGGAAAATGTAAATGTATCGGTCAGGGCTGTCGAGATTAGTGTTCAAAGAATAATTTATTATGATATTGTGCTTTTAATACAAATCTATGCTTTCCATTTGCTACAAATAGCACACAATACAAAAAATAAATAATTTCTTGATTTTTTAGTCTCTACTATAGATTTATAATGTCTTTACGCTGACTTTACAGTAAAGAGGTAAATTAAAAATGTTTTTCATCAGTAATTTTCACCTTCACTAAATGTATTTAATTACTTTATTTCAAGTGGGACTTTTTATACCTAATATTAATAGTTCCATTAATATATTACACAATATTGCCACTTAATGTTATACCCAATGTATAAACTTGATGTATGCATACATGTTTTTAAATTTATTGTTTCGAAGCAAGCCTGCTTGCCGGAAGGCGACGGCGATTTCCGTAATAGTCTTGTAGTTTTGGCTCCGCTCAGAACATATCGCTATAATTCTTTACTATTGATTCATCGTATAAACTAATAAGGGACCATACGGCTTTTGCTGCTAATCTATCCTTGTAAATTATCTTTGAGCACTTCAAACGTTACATGAAATTGCATAATTAAAACATAAAAGCTTATAATAGAGGACACACATCTTCATATAAGAAAACGCTATACTTAAACTAAACGACTTTCCTATAACAAAAAATGTCAGTTAATTTTTATAATATTTAATAATCAATGATGTGTTGCATGCAACTAACTACGGGGATATAGTATTTACCTCCCATTATGCGTGCTCTAAACGAATAATATGTGCGCATTTAAGAAAGTAATTTGCGTCTACAACAAGCGATTCGACGTTCGCTGTGTTGTTGGCATGAGAGGTCACAAGTGATGAAAATCATTGTCGCTTTCTGTTCAGTACCCAGTTAATAGTGAGGTAGTGAAAGGGAAAAAGTGACTTGAGAGCTATAAATATATAGGGCGAAACCGAAGGCTGTCGACCGCACGGCGCCTAAGCTCAACATTGGACTATGTCACGTGTTAGACGCACGCGTGACGTTTTGTCACGTCGCCGCCGCCGCCGGTCGTCAGTCACGCCGCGCGACCTTCACGGCCTTCACCTTGAGCAATCGCACGCGCCGCCATTACCGTGTAACGCGAGATTGATGGCGGCTTTGTCACGCGCCTTTCTCGCCCCCGCTATCGCAACGTAACCGCCTTTATGACAATCTAAAACATCACAGATTATAGAATGTGTTATTATTTATCTTTTTTTTATATAAAGGAAACGTCACTTGTAGTCAATTCAGTGGTATTGATTAGTAATGGTGTACATTTTTGTCTATTACAATGTGTAATATATACCAATAATTCAAATTCCACTACTACACTACTTTTTTTTTGTCAGGCGAAAAAATTCTTACATTGATTAAAAAATGATCTCTAGGCAGATGTTACTTTAATTTTATTTTTTTATGATGAGATTTAGATTCTCGAGAAAAAAGCTAAGAAGAGTTAGATTGAATATTTCAGCTTCATTATGATTTCACTTAGCTCATTTTAATTTTTGTTAATTTTATGTAGTTATATGTTCATGTCAGTTTGTCAGATTATATGACTAATAGACGAAAACTCTTTTTTCTTTTCTTCTGAAATAAATGACTTTAACATTGATTGAGATGAGGCTTCATTAATAATAAATGTATTTTTTGTTACAGAGCAATAAACCAATAATGGAGAAACGGAGGCGGGCGCGTATTAACAACTGCTTAAACGAACTAAAGGCGCTGATTTTAGACGCAATGAAAAAAGACGTATGTACACTTGTAAATTTTTAACATATTTTTAATCTAATTAAAAATGGAGGTATTTCTCAATACATCTGAATTTTACTTACACCTGAATGTTATTTTTTAGGTAATAATGTAACAACACTTCATACCTCTCGTTATTTTATTTCCTTAAAGTGTTATAAAGTGACGAGATTATAGAGCATTACTCTAATATTTTTGATTGGATATTAATTTTTTTTAAAGTTGTGATTGGTTATTTTCTTCAATGATGTGATCTAATTATATATTCAAAATTAGAAAAATCTCTATTTTGTTGCAGCCAGCGAGACATTCCAAATTAGAGAAGGCGGACATATTGGAAATGACCGTGAAGCATTTGGAGGGGCTTCGATCTGAAGGGACTGTGTCGCCGGATAGGTTCAGAGCGGGATACAAGCACTGCGTGGCGGAAGTAGCGAAGTACTCTGGCCTGGATGCGGGACTCAGAAGGAGGCTGGTGAAGCATCTCGAGGGATGCGTCAACACGCCCGGTAGTAGGCCATCCGGCGCTCCGACTCCACCATCGGACAACGAGGAACCCATAGCAACACCTCAACATTCAACTATCTTCATTTCCGGTAAGTGTTGACAAGAGTATGGATCTATGGTATTTTTCAGCCTGTGCCTATTGATTAACGACACCCATCTCTAGAAATTGGATGGTTAGAACTAGAAAATAGGAGAAGTATAAAAACTTAGATTATTCGACTCTTTATTGCATCTGTAATTCATTTCGAACATACCGATCTAATAATCATTTCCTTTTGACCGAATTTCGGCCATGGCAGCCAATTTATATAAGTTCAACATATTGAATGATATGGCAGTGAATAACTGTGCGGGAACGCAGACGCAGTCTTCCTTTCTGTTACTATTTATTATCCGATCTCAGTCCGATGGGATCGATGAGGCGATTATTTAAATAGATGTGAAATGATTTATTTTAATAATACGGCGACAGTTACTTACTTGGCGCTGTCGATAATCTATATTGTGATTTTTGCAGTTCGACCTTTAGTTTATTACCTATATAGTTTTCATCAGGCGAGTCGTTTGCTCGTTTGCCCCTAATCCATCCGCCGCCGCGGTAAGGGGTGGATTGGCGTCACAGCGCCAATCCTAACATACCGACCAGACCTAGAGCTGGTCGAGTTTCTGCCCGAGAAATGGGGACTTCCCCGAGCTCGAATCAGCCGAACGAGGTCGGTTGCAATACATCACACTCGTTTGCCTCGTAATCCAGATAAAAAAAAACACGCGACCGACTTTCGATTTATATAGCGTAGAACCAAGGCATTTGGCCACAGAGGCCCGTGTGTGAACAATTAGAAACAAAATGTCATTTTTTGTGTCACAACACAGTAATGTTATTGACGTAAGAAAATTTTCAGCTGGCCCGGGGTCTGGAGTACGTCTTGTGCCCACGAGATTGTCGAACGGGGACATCGCTCTGGTTCTGCCGGCGGGGGTGAGCGCTAGCACGCTAGGCGCGGTGCCTACACTCGTTCCACTTTCGCCTCGTGAAGCCGCCTCGTCGACCTCATCGGAGCCGCGTTGCTTCTCGCCTGCAAGCTCGGGCTGGGGTACCCCGCCACCGAACGAGGAACCAGTCCCGTTGGCTCTCATCACTAGGAGACAACCGCCAGAAGAGAAACCCTGGCGACCCTGGTGACGTGCCGCTTATACCTTAGTTGATACTGTGATATTGTGTTATTATTAATGATTATTTAAATCGTGTATATGTGAGTGATAGATCATTAAAGTTCCTACTATATTTAAATATTATTTAAATAGATGTTATATGATTCGTTTTAATAATACTTCGAGAGTTACTTGCTTGGTCAGTACGTGTGGCGCTGTCGATAATGTATTATCTGTATTGTGATTTTTGCAGTGCGACCTTTAGTTTATTACCTAAATAGTTTCTAGTTAAGGATAATAAATAGTTTTATGAATAATTAGATAGTTTGTATATTCATGGATGACATCTGGCTGGCAGTATTTCATGTTTAAGGACAACGCTGTCCTATGTAATGCATAAATATATTTAATTGTTCTTTTTAACGCACTAAGTGCCATGTAGTTTTCGTAAAAACTCAATTTAATTGTAGAATGCTCTCGGATATTTGCTTTTTTGTCGGTTTGTCGAAGGTGTAGATAAAAATTCTATTACAAAAAATGTTTGAAACGGAATACGCCTTGTGGTTTTTCAATTGAGATATTACTATCGATGAACAAAATAACAAATACTCGTTACTAAATCTCGTCATTAACCGCACAAGAATCAAACACCGCTTTTGAGACACTTTTTAATTTTTAAGCAAAAGTTAGTATATATTAGGTGTAGAGAATTCTATGTGCCTTATACAACAAAATCATTTAGTCTTCCATTAGTGGTATTTAATTCATATAAGAGGTATTAGAAGGTCACATTTTTTATATCATTATTTTGTAGATATAACGCTCAATGTGTAGTATGTTACCGAAATGGGTCAGTTAGTTATGCTTGGTCTTCCATTGCCAGTTACCGGTTGCGGACAGTATTTACTGCGGGAATAACAATAAGTTTATATTTATCATACATCATATGTGGTATGGCTTCCTGTTTTGTGTAGCCATCGGACATTTGAACAATTTTTGATCACTTCAATGGACAAATGATTTGAAAGTATTTATGAAAAATGTATGAGGAAATTGTGTAAATCGTTCACGTGGTTCATTATTGTAAATATTAAAAGTGATATTAATTTAAGTTTAAGTGTATTGCTTAAAATATAATGATGTACCTTAAAGAGATATGCCATTAAAATAAATATCAAAATTTATTTATACATTGTTTTATTTCTCTTGAAACACGCAAATAAAATCAGATAATGATAATAATAGTAAATTATAAAATAAAAATTATTTTGCTTTTAAAAACGTTGTTACGTGGACAAACACCGATCCGATACAAATATCTGTAGTTCGTACAAATATTTGCCCCAGGTGGGAATCGAACCCACGGCCTACGACGCCGAAGCCAACAGCTTAGCATATGCGCCAAACGGTCGTCAAACTTCATTCTTCGTATTAAAATCTGATTTCATTTAGTCTAAATCCTGGGCGACTGAGAGTAAAGCGTAACATATTATAGAAGGCAAACTGCTAAATTAATGTTAATGTACTATTAAAATGTCCATATTACTAATGTGCATGTATTGTCGTCTCTTTATACTGAATACTGACTGTATTCACCACCGAAAGTAGGAACGGGTCCAAATTTTTACTATTGTTAATAGGTTAAATTAGTATAAAAAGGTGTCATAACAGTAATGGCTAATTCTAAACAAGTTTCGATTATTATTCCATATCTAATATGTATGTATTCACCAAATATTGAGCCTCTATTGTTTAAATAATAATGTATGATAACATTTTTAAATTTTGTTTTAAGATTAAATTTAAAAAAAGATTTTTTTAATTTCCAGTTAAATCTTTTTTAACACACTTTAACGCGCCTATATCTGGTTTAATTTGTACGTTTGAATCGGTACTATCTCTTATCCTACCATGATACTTATGCGAACAGATATCATGAACACTAACTGGCAGGCATCTTTATAAAAGAAAAAGATGCACCCATCGCAAACATTCGGTTTTTTAAAAAACGAAGAATAAGCGGTTCTGCAATATGTAAAACGTCTTCATCGAGTCGGACCACACAGAGTCGCGAATTTTTCAATTTTTTTTTTTTTTTAAAACCAACACACAGTAGGGATCACAGTAGCGGTCTACACCGACACACAGTAGGGATCACAGTAGCTCAACAAACAC
>DWHO01004538.1:0-10990 GCA_018247575.1 Eurytides lysithous rurik
GTATAGCCTATATCGATCATATATTTAATTTCCACCATTACTTGTATTATATGGCTGATTTCTCCAAATAAATTAAATTAAAAAAAAAAAAATTATCTCCTCTATCCAGTTTTCTATATAGTTTTATTTCTTATATTTATTTGGATTAGATGATAAGCTTATGGTCTTATTCGTAGTAATATTCAAAGCTATATCTGTAAAGTGCTGGAGACATACCGAATGTGGGGCAGTCGATCTAGGAATAGGCGTTCTAGAATTCTATTTAATTTAGGAGGCGTTCAATTTTAATGAATATGTATACGGGTCGAAATGACAGGTCGCAGATCAATCTAGGAGGTGTTTCGCTATCAAGCAATTGGCGACGAATGCAATGAATTAGTGCCGCTCATAAGGCTTAAATGTACCACTTTAGTTATAGTCGTTTCTGCACACGTGATGACTATTGAAGTATTACGTAAGAGTGATTTTAGACACTCTTTTCTTGTATAAGCATTAGTAAACAAAGGGTTTATCTACTCATTTGCTTACGTGAGCATTAATAGAACATTCCCGTTTGTTCTTTTATTATTTATGAACGTATGGGTCTTTGCTGTTGCAAAATGTACCTTTATGTTTCAAATATACATGGGCGGCGATCAGGTGAACATTGCTCATTTACCTCTTAATCTATAAAAAACAGAAGAAGATATGAACTATGGTCGATAATTTCGGAAAATTCTCTAACATCAGATAGTGATTGGTGTTTTTGCTTCTTACTCCTAAAGGTGCCAACCACTACGTTTCAAATAACATTTTATTTATTGATATATACATAGAGGTAATTAATATAATTAATTTTATTTAAAATTTATAATAATAGATTAGTTCACGCAACATTCGAAGATGAAGTGCCAAAGACCTTTCAATTACTAAGCACCTCATGTCATGCCCAAAATTAGTAAGGCAAAATTGTACTTCGGTTATATTCATAGAAATCCTTGTACAAAACTGATTGGCAGTAAGCCATTAGTTATGTAAAGGCTGATCTTAGACTCTGTAAAATAGTCCAACCACTTCTTAAAATATGTTATTGATACTGATGAACAGTGCCTCGGCCTTTGGCCGATTCTCGGAATACCGATAAAATTGCTCATCGATATTGTTTCACACCGCGGGGATGCTGCGATTCGAAACACAAAGCTGTCGATAAACAAATAATCGATAAGATAAACAAATAAACATACAAACGTCACGTCACTAGCGGCTCGTAATCATTCCGATGCTCCTCGTATTGCTTGAAACTGGTGTAGTTCATTTTGGAGTCATGCGTACCGGCTATATAGTAAGTGTTCTTACGTTTATACGCACATTTTAATTTTTTATTTTATGTTTTTAATAAGACGCTTCCCCTTTTGTAAGATGGAAATATCTTGTGTTATAAGACCGTTTTGCATATATAAATTTCACACGAATTGAACACACGGCCTGCGACAAAGATTTGACGACCTGTTTGGGACAGTTGCTTATAGTTCCTCTAGAGTTATATTTTTGTACTCCCGTGGGAAAAAATCGTATGAATGATGGGGAAGAAATGTATTTGTCTACCCTTAATCTGTCAAGTGAAAGACTATTTATGTATTAAAATTATTTTTAAGTATAACAAATTAAATAGTCTTTAAACAAAAGACTCCTTCGTCCAGCTGTGGGGCAATATATCTACATTTTTACATTTATACACTTGAAGAAAAAACGTTATACTCTTCAGTCATAACGCCAATGGCAAATTTAATAATAAGATTGTGACAAATACGTTACAATTAGATGGAAAAAAATATCAATTTTATTGGTTGATTGAAGCGATCGCTACAAATACATTTATTCATATATTACGATTACATATATTTTATCAGTCAATTTACATTTCTCTTAGGGGTGTCATGCATTATAAAATTTTAATACTTTTCTGAAACTCAGTGACGAACATTTGTTAAATACTAGAAATAAGAATAAACACCTCGGTTTCGTTTCTAAAAGGTGAAAAAATCCTTCATGGTCTTGAGTATACGCATATATAATAAAATTCCACAAGATACCTACCTACCATTTGAGCGTTTTAAAACTAAAATTAGAAATAATCTATTACATAAATCTTATTACGTATATACGTGTTCAAGAGCTTCTGGTGGACCAAAATTCGTGGAATATAGTTGATTGACTCGTATGTGGGATAGATATTATTGTATTTAGGAAATACTGTAACGACACTTTAAAAGAGCAACTGTTGAGTTTCTCGCCGGCGCTTCTCAGCAGAACTGCATTCCGAGCCGGTGGTAGCTTCCTCACGGATAAAATGGAAATGACGATTCATAAGTGCTTGTAAAGGCCTATTTGAATAAAAATATTTTGATTTTTGTAATTTGACTGGTTATGCAGGGTTTTCATGAAAATGCTACCTGAAAAGCCGACGAGTTCTTTTTTAAATAAACGTAGTGACGATATAAGCATGTCGTGTTTCTGAAGGTTAGCGACGGCAATTACTCGGCTCTGTGCTGCGCTCCTCGATATATCATATAGCAAATAACTGAGGTTTGACATAGAGTTGCCCAAAGCTCAATAATTATGCTGGTGAAACTTTTCATATCGGAATTCAGTTATACTTGAACATTCGTGCTTCGTGATATTGTAACTGACACTATGATTTTTTAATTGTATTATTGTATGTTATATACGATTTGTTTCCGTAATTTAATTTAATTTCTTATTTTAAGTTCTAAGGGAAACTGCGCTTAATTTATTAGAAGACACGACGAAGAACCTCACTTATTTTCGCTTCCACTTTCTTAAGAAAGTGAGAGATGTTTAGTCCAAATTGATTTCTTCCATACAAGGCATAGGAGAAGGCACAGAATGCGTTTAAAAATTGAAAGAAAAACCGAAATTGATAGTTTTATGGTATATACTTTAGGCTTGCCATAAATATTGTTACAAAGAAAAATAACATTTTTTTATTGTACGTAACTCAACTCTTTTTTAAGATCAGGACTAGATGACGACCAGTCTTCATCTCTGATGAAGTCTGGAACGTTCGTTTCTAATCAAGATTGGATGGATCGAGCTTTATGACCCGAAGCCTGAGTCTTGCTGAAATGACCATTCTTGGTTATTGAATATGGTGTTGTTAAGGGGGTTAACTATCTTCTCAAGAATAGTATCTTGATACACTTGTGCCGATGTTTTGATGCCTTTTTCACAAAGATATGGCTCAGTCACTACTTCATAGCTAACACCCCACTAAACCATCACTGAAATCGGAAAATGCCCACGTTGTACTCTATTGACTAATTGGGACGCTTCTTTAAAGCTTTCAACATAAATACGATCATTTTGTTTGTTAAAAAAGTGAACAAAATTTTTCTGTGACCTCCCTTTGCGTACCGCTTAAGTAGTTGTTTTGATTTTACCACCCAATTCTTTATTAAATTATACGTTAAGAAATGACCAGTGCGTCTCTTATAGGCTGCATGTCCTAAGTCATCTTTTAAAATACGCGACATGGTTCTAGGTGCTATCTTTATCTCCCGTGATAAAATCTTTTGCTTTCGGACAGGATTTCTTCGACCTCTTTCCCTTACTGCTTTGATCGCCTTTTTCGTACGAACACTATGTGGACGGCCAAATCTTTTTCTGTCACGAACAGAGGAGGTTTCATTGTTTTTATCAATATGCCGGTACACAAACATTTGACTAATACCAAACGTATGGAGGATTTTAAAAATTGTGTTTCGCTCCATACCAACTTTATGTAATGTAATCACAGCGATTCGGTTCTTTTTTCCCCACCAACTCCAAAATATTTTACAATATATTGGCGCGAAAATAAGCAAACAAAATGAACAATCATATAAAAATGACAGATTCCAAATTCAAAAGTGGTATTTTGTTTATTTTTAATTGTAACAGTATTTATGGCCAGACGAAGTATTGTCGAAATTTAAATGAGGCTTCGAGGAGTCGACGTCCCATCAGTAAAATCAAGAATTAATTCTAAGGTCGTCTCACTGTGAAATTCATAAAGTCTATGTAGCTCCGCACGTGTCATCACTAAAGAGACTGTCCCAATGTCTAAACACTATATAGCCTATTCGCATATCGGTATCGACGCCCATTCAGACATTTGGCTTCCGACTCCCGTTGCGTGTGCACTGCTGTCGGTCGCCGCAGTCGCCGTTGATGTGAAATTTTGTGCACTTGTCGAAGTATCCGTCTAATTTTACACGTGCGCGCTCGTGCAACGTTGCACGTGCACTCCTGTGAAACTGCACGTGCGCGCCCGTGTAAGTTCGCATGCACGTGCCCGTATAGTTGTCGAGCGGTTGGACACTCCCGATGTACGCTCCTGTGCAGGCCGAGGGACGGGTGATGGGTCGCCGTTTTGTGCTAACACTGGTGATTGGGATCTCGGCCGGTTTTAGCTTTGCGTACATACTGCTCACCTCGTCCGGGGTCACGCGGGACGTAGCTTGGTACACCGGCAGCAGGTAATACTTTGCGTTTTCAGCATGGTTTTGCACACGTTTCACTGCATGCAATTTTGTAGCATGTTCATTGTACAGCATACGATTTTGTAGCACTTGTGTATTAGTGCGTAGCATGCAATCGTGTTTTGTTACAATTTTGCTGCAGGCACATCTGTCGCATTTTATTCCTGACGTTTTTCATTGTTATAGTGCTATGGAATTTATAGATATTGCGTGTTTTAAATGCTAAGAATTCGCTTTGTGTATTAAGCTGGGAATGGCAATTATATTTGTTGCTTGTATGTATTTGTATATTTGTTGTGTATGTATTGAATACCTTAAAATCAGTATTAATAAAGTTACATTGGCAGAATGTTTATTTGAATTTTTTTCCCTTTTTAGCAAATGCTTGCTAGAATTTTGTTTTATCAAGAATTTTTTTTATGTAAATTTGTTACAACTATCGAAGCATAACGATTTTATAAGTTAGTTACCCTCCCAAAATTAACAATTTTGATAAACGTTAATCAGAAAATGCATTTCCCGAAATGGAGAAACTTTACATATTTATGAGAGTACGATTATTTTTACGATTCGTCAATACTATGCTTTTGCCTTAGTTTCAAAATTAATTGATAAACAAAATAACGGGTTTTCACGCAATGACAACTACTGACTTTTCCATAAAGTTTTGAAACTTTATTATAGTTTTGAAACATGATTATAGTGTTGCCGCAATCAAAGGGTTTTAAGAAAATGTATGTAACAACACATATGGAAGTTAAACAATATATTTGGGTTTATTATTCTAATTCCCTTCCCGTGGAAATTTATTAAAGGGAAAATATTAGATACATTAAAAAAAAAATCCTCTTCCCATGCGATGTTATTAGTTAGCATTGGGAAGTTTATCATCTAGTATATAAATTCTACATGTGAAAACATTTAGGTGCACTTTTTCTAATCTGTTTTGTCTATATTGTTTAGTGTGATTCATTATTCCATAGTGTTTTATATTGTTTGTCTGTTATTATAAATATGATAAAATAATTGTATTTATAAAGTATATTTAACGTCAATGCTATTCTCGGGTTCAAACGGTAAAATAAAAGAATGGATAAACTATAACCAAGACCTAAAAGATGATGCGAGTTTTGATATCAATTTGTCATATTGTTTTGTTTTAAAGCGTCCATTGTATTGCAATCATCTTGGTGCCTATTCACTGCACGGCCATTCATTAGAGTTTGATTTAGATTATGATTAACATGTTAAAAGTGACCATTTATTTCTGACTAAAGCGGACCGTAAGATCTATGAACATATTAATGTACGTTCATATCAGCGCTAGCAAGCATAAATGTAACCAGTAAAACCAATTTTTCACCAGACTCACCACTTTGCGGACACACTTTTTACCAATTGAAGCGGTACAATTTACTGATTTCAACGATGTTATAATAAAAAAAACTCCATGTGTCATTTACTAAGTTTATGATCTCCAGCGTCGATACATTTGTCTTCTAAACCACTCGTGTTCTTGTGACGTGGCTTAGTTTCTTGGCGCAATAAAAATTACAAAGTGTTTCTGTTAAGAAAACGTTGCCGACTGCAGAATTTAGCTAGTCATTCAAATACTATAACATCAATTTGTATTTTATAAAGATTACACACGTAATTGTTTAATATTTAAAATGCCAACAAATTTTGTTGAATTGTTTCATCATCCCCTATGCTACCCCAGCTTCCTCTTGTTCGCGATATGCATTAACTGAAACTTTTTTGTGTTTTAATAACGGGTCCTTATACAACTATAACGGGAATGTCCTTAAATATACTCAAATTGGAATATACAGTCTCGTTAATTATGTTATGACTACTCGTCAGAGTAATTGAAGTGCCTCTTGCAAATAATTGTAACCCCTTAACAAATCTAGTTAGAATTCAGCTTTAACTTTTATTACTTTATAACTGTTCATAATACCTTTTCAATATACTTAAGATTTAATAGTCGAATGATATGTTGATATAACATGGTAATACGAACCACTCGGATATAATTCTTCAGTTGCAGTAAAACAACAGCTATGAGACCTATATCGAAGAATCGTGATTGTTTATTTATTTTTATAAGTTAATATTGATATTTAAATTTAATTACAATAATAATCATATGATAGGTTAAATTTTGTTTTTTTCTTAGTAAGCTCGAAGTCAAAAAGACATTCTCACTGATTTTAAGGCACATTGTTCACGGACAGACTCGACATTTAATAATAATATTTTAGGTAGAAATCCTAACAACATGTAGAGGGTCTGTTTTTGAATGTTACCTTTGTAACATTCAAAAACAGACCCCCACAGAAATATATATAAAGGCACAATATATGATAGATAATTTATGTATAAATAAATTGTTAACTAAATTCTGAAGCTAAGGTTATATATAGATAGTATATATTTTCAGCGTTCATCTTGTATGTATTTTAACGTCTTCCACATCGAAATTGTACACCATCAGATTAGTCATCGACTAGCTAACCTACAATAAAAAAGTATTTGTTATTCGCTTTCGCCAGATTTAAATAATCAAAATGTACACCGACACAGATTTATTCACTTATGCTAGTTTTAAGCAAATATGTATGTTATTTTTAATAAAGTTATGATTTACATACATTTCAATGTTTTCCTAATTAATATCTGTTAAATTTCTCTGTGATGTTTTATGTGAATATTGATTATGTATTTCAACCGTACAACATCGATTAATAAAGTGATGGAAATATTTTTTTTTACAAAAATAAAATAGATTTCCTCTTTAACAACTTACTAATCGGTGTAAATTTTATATAGTTGTAACTGACGATGCTATAAAATGAAAAAAATAAATTAAAACAATGTAACGTATGATTTCATGAGTTTAAGTATGATATATTAAGCCTTGGATGTCATCTGATGACGGTGGATTTTCAGCCGAAATTGCAATTTTCAGTGTAACGTGATTTTTTAAATTGCGACGGATAAAGACAGGTTCAGTTTAAAGCCAAATTAATTAATCTAGTACGTATCTTCGAGTTCTTACAAATATCAGTGCGACATTAGTTAAGGCAATACGTGATTAGTTATTGATTGTTAGATTTATATCAAAAAACGTCATATCTTCTTGAATACAAAAAATGGGATTTACTTCGATGTTCTAAGAAAACAATGAAACCATCCGGACCCTTTTGATCCGAATATACATCATACGTATTTATGTCGGTGGAATCGAGGCCTTGCCTGTATATTAATGCATGAAAGAAAACTACCCCAATTACTGCCTATCACACTCACCGCACACGCAGGAGGATGAAATTTGGCAGAGTTATAGTTTATATGTTTCTACGATATTTCCGAAACTCGTCAAAACATGTGAATATTAGATCTAATCACACTGTATATATGTTATTCATAAAAAAAAGTTAGATAAGTGGATGTTTTAATATTGTAAATATTATATTACAATATTAAAATGCAATGTGTTCGATATTTAACGTAAACAGTTTATTACAATATTAAAACATCCACTTATCTAACTTTTTTATGATATTTCGTACACGTGATTTGTCAAATCATAAATGTCATAATCATAATCAATATTTTTGAATGAATAAACGGGTATACATATCAAAGAAGACCTCCTTTGGTCGATTTCGACCATTCGCCTAGTGGTCGAAATCGACCAATCGCCGGTGTGGATTATTTTGGTGTGATATCCTAACGTGAGAATATTAGCAATTTCGCCACGCCATCATTAGTTATTCTACCGCGATACAATATATTGTGCTTTTTGTTATTGTTGCGTTTGAATATTGCCAACAAACGCAATCGTCAACGACAATCAACATTAATGTGACAGTTCCTTTTTAAAATTGTCGAGCTAATTTATGCATAATGCCAATGAAGGCTTCCGTGTTGTCATAATTATGTAGGCGCTGTTTGCGGTATACGATTTTGCCCTACTGTTTTATGTTGATGTTCTGAAATATGCATGGTGATGGTGTGTATATATGTTCCATAGCACGCTTTAGCGTTTAAGAGCTTTGCATGGAGGAATCTCCTATGGTGTCAACATCCATTCGTTGGCTTAAATACCATGCTGTTAGTTTACTTACTTTAGGCATACTCATTGGATTATAATTGCTGTTGTGTGGACATTTGTTTCAGTAAAATGATTCAAATGTTTATTTACCAATTAAGTGTACAAAATATCCTATGTGTTATATTGAATTTACAACTAACTCTTTTCGAGCACTGCAAAATGAAGTTAAATTATACAATTTATTATAAAAGATAAGAACAAAAAAAAAATACATTTATAACATAGCCGTTTGGTAATTATATTCTGTGGGCGCTCGCTTTTAATTCAATGTTCTACGGTATTAATACTAGATTTTTCTGCCATAACACATTCAGTCTACCGCTGTTTCTGTCTGTATATATATTGTTATCTCTTTCTATCCGCTGCTAACTAAAGTAGTTTTCGTTAATATGTTAAGTGTTTCTAACCAGTGACTGTCTTATGACACACCAAAATTCCCTTCGGTTATTAACCGAGAGCGTATTCACAGGGAGGCGGCCCGAGATCTGGAAAGGCACCCGTTACCTAGCATAGTGGAACATGGCAGCGAGGAACCCGCCCACCGAGATGAGGACAGGTCTATCGCCGACGAGCTGTCGCGACGCGTCAGGGTTCTGTGCTGGGTCATGACTCAACCGAGCAACCATAAGAGGAAAGCGGCGCACGTCAAAGCGACTTGGGGCAAGCGATGCAACAAGTTGCTGTTCATGAGCACAGAAGAAGGTAACCAGATATTAATTAAAAGAAAATAGGGTTGTTATTTAAATCGCCGAAAGGCTTACACTGCCATCACTACTTATACAGGATGTTACAAAAAGGGTATATCAAGCCCGATTTGCCGAATACTGCATCTGATATAGATATTTTAATCAAATCACAAAAAAAAATATAGTTTAAATAGAGATAAGAAAATTTTGTTTGACAGTGTAATTTCTTTTTATGTGCAGTTATGGTACTGACTTAAAGTCAGGAGAATTTTTATTCAATAATATATTTGTACCTTTCAGCTTGATTTACCCTATTTGTAAGGTTCGGAATACACTTATTGCAATTATGATCAAAGAGTACGCAGTTCTTTCCAGTACAACGTTTGATGTAAGCCTCTCTTATGCGAGACACTGAGCTCAATCTTCGGCTCTTTATTCTCAAACGTAGCCAGCAACTTTTCGAGTGTTGTTATTCCTCCTAGCTCCATGGTGTACACCCTGCAGCTACTTGCCAAGACGCAGCAGTCTCGCAGAAGATGTTTATAGTACAGTTCACGGCTTTTATGGCAATGGTCCGCATGCCGAACTCCGGCGGCCTTTAGCCAATATGCTTGACATAACTTTAACAGTCATAGTGGAAATTCCTTTACTAGAAAAGGTCAGACCTCTGATTTGCATCGCTTTCTATCGTTCTTCCACCATACCATAGCGTTAAAATCTAACGAGATTTCTATTCAGATTCGTTAACATTTTTTTTTCGTCTAAACCCAAATGTGTTTTAAACAGATTTTAAAATTGACCATTTTAAAATTGGATCATAAATCAAAACATTTTCCAATACCCTGTCGTGTGATGGCGTACGAAAAGAATTGCTTTCCACAGACGGTGAACTGCCCACTGTCAAGTTACCAGTCGAAGAGGGAAGGGACCATCTCTGGGCCAAAACGAAGGCAGCCTTCAGATATGTCTACGAGCACCATCGGAGGGACGCCGATTGGTTCCTCAAAGCCGACGATGACACGTGAGTGATGTATTTTTTTCTTAGCGAGTAAACTGTCGAGATGATGTGCGGCTGTTGACAAATACACGTTTTCCGATAGCAACACGGAGCCTTACAGTATTTCCGACTGTGGGAGTTTAAACTGCATGACTCTGCGCTTTGCTTTGCTTGGAGTAAAAGATGGTTACTGGTAACATTGCTCGTGGGGGAACTCTGGATACAAATATCGTTGCACACAGTTACTGGGCGGCATGATGACTGATAATGCATTCTTATCATCCCAAGCGAGTCTTGTAATAGAATTCACAGACAACCATCATACAGATGGTTTACATATCAGGCTAAGCTAATTTTGTCGGACTTAGTAAATGTACGTGTAAATATTTAGATGCTGGTTCAAGTTCAAGTTATGTGGAAGAAATACTATAGTTTTCTTTAATAAAAATATTTCTGTTATCTTAAACGAGTGCAATTAATAAGAAAAAAAACTAAATTGTGTCGTCTACGATTTTGATTTTTGATCACCCTGTCGGAGAAGTTATTGATTAAGTAAAGACGAAGAAATATAAACTATTTAACGGTGGTAAAGTCACGCAGCTGTTCCCGCTGCTGAATGGGCCGGCTCGAACCGGATTAGTACCACGACCTCACAGAAAATCGGCGT
>DWHO01004539.1:0-10990 GCA_018247575.1 Eurytides lysithous rurik
CCATTAACAACCACTGTAAGAAGTCTTTTTGATAAGTATGAGTTGAACCATTCTAGTAGCGAGTTACCTATTCCATATGTCTTACTCAGCTTGTTTATTAAAAGAGATGGGATGATATATATACAAGGGATGGGCAAGTGTTATTTATTCACTTTATAGCTCATACATATATATGGTATTATCGTATTATAATTTTTTAACACTCTTACTTCATTAAAAAACCCATTAGGTTAATAAACATAATTCTTTGGTCGGGACTTTTGTGTTCTCTAAAATTTTTTTTCCACTTACATGCATATACCATCTCTGATGAACCAAAAAGATTTTTAACCACTTAAGACTAGTGAGTGTATCATACCAATTTTTTTTAGATATTTTTGAAATATATATTCCTCACAAAATTCCCGCATTGAAGCTTGAAGATATTATTGTAGTTATTTAAATTAAAACAAAAATTACTAACATATTGAGACGTATTCAAAGAAGAATGAGCATTAACTCAGTAAGCAACAATTAAATTTAAAACAAACTATTTAGTACTAAATTTGGAAAGTCAAGGAAGAGTAAGGAAATCTTTTACCTTAAGAAAATCTCTTTAGACACAGGCTGCCCAGGCCCCGGTAGCGGTGGAGGTGATGGAGTGGGAGATGGCTCGGGGCCTGGTGATGAGTCTGAATCTGATCTGTGCTCCTGCCATTCTTCTTGCTGTTCAACCTTGGTCCCTCTGTAGTATAAAATACATATTGTTTTTATACAAACAAACAGTACTATTAGGAGACAGATGTAATTTTTTTAATATATATCATATTAGTCCAGTTTCCATCATATGACTGCCTCTCAATAGGAATTTTAGTTATAATTCTTGACTTTTGTAAGCTGACCAAGCAGAGCCATGTCTGCTGCAAGTCTTGCCATTTTTTGTAGATGTTTCATGAACTACTAAATTGATTGGAATATATCATACTTCAGTTTTAAAGTTAAATAAGTAACTATGCATTTGTATATATTTATTGAAATTTATTTAGACATTATCATGATAACCATTCAGTTAAGAACCATTCCCAAGGTTTGTTACCTTATAAGGTTTGTTATCCTACCCAAATCAAATACTAGAATATTATTATAGACTATATGAATTAAAATTATGGCTTGGACTATGAGAGACAAACAAATTAAAATGAAGCTTAGTCTTACTTTATTTTAACAAATGAAGCAGCTTAATATTTAAACATATTTTATCACAATTTACCTAACCATTGATTATCATCCAACCCACAAATTAATGTAGATACTATTAAACTAACAAAAGCCATTTAAAATAATACTAGTTTCAACAAATATTATGAAATATAATATGAACTTATTTAAGTAATAGCAAATAAAAATGTAGTACATACATAAAAGATTCCTTGACCTTGTTAAGGGCATTTGTGAAATTATTCCTGCTATCATGAACAGCATTAGGGAAATGAGAAAAACCTCTTTGATATTTGTCTTTATTATCACCTTCATGATCATTTGAATTTTCTTTTTCATTGAAAGATTTTATGTCATTTTCTGAATCAGAAACATTATTAATATCATCGGTGTTTTCAGTTTTTATTAATATCTCGTTAAGTACAGATGGCTTCAACAATGAGATGGATCTGTTTCTATTACGGTACTGTATCTGATGATCACGTAACTGCTGGGCAATATACCGAGTTTCATTTTCTATAATGACCTGCTTATTTCTTGTTTTAAGTCTTTGCTGATAAAGTTCTAATTCTTTTCTCAATCTCTCAACTACCAGTTTCTGAAATACGAAAGAAATATAAATTAAAATATTTTTACATATAATCCTAAGATATATTTGTATATAAATAGTAAGCTGTTGTTATATAAATAGTAAACTTTGTCATTACTAAACTTAATAGTTGAAAACTACACTTTTTTATTAGTTATTCAGTAAAAATATTAATACCTAAAATATTATGTACCTCCTAGAATGAATAAATTAATTTTAAAACAAAGGAACTAAAAAATCTTATCACTGGATAACATTTAAAAATCTGGTTTTGATCGCTTGAAATTATTACACATTTAAATAAAATATCAATCTCAAAACCTTTAACATACTTGATTTTGACCTATTACAATAATTTCCTTTTCGGCTTCCTTAACTTTCGTCTTCAGATGCATATTCTGAAAATAAAAATAAAAAAATATATATAAAGTTTATAGCTATTCATAGTGCATTATGATAAAAAAAACCTTTAACATATAAATATACGTACATCTTCATCTTCTTGAAGACGCGCAACCCAAATCTGCAAGTTGAAAAAGTACGTTCCTTGGTAGTTTTACAGTCGAAACACAATATAAGTAATATAAGTAATTTTTATAAATAAAATTTGACCCAATAGTCTACTACAATCTACTCACCTGATGCAGTCTGATAGCATTTTTCAAGTCCGACTGGGTTTTGCGAATATCTTCCTTTATTTCATTAGACACTTCCATGTTTACATATAAATTTATAAAATGGCAAATATAACTTAACTTCAGGTAAATACAACTTGTTCACCAGTCTTGCAATAATATGTAAAGTATTTTAATAAAATAATAAAAAATCTAATAGAAAAACTTAACTCTCGTGTCGCAAACACAGTGTAACAATAAAACTAAAAAGGAAACAGTACATCTGAAGTCTGAACGTTAACTAAACGGAAGCACTATTTCAATACCTTTTACTAAAAAATAGGAATTATACATTTTTTTACACAATTTATAGACGGTAATTATTAAAACAAAACAAAATTCAATTTGTTCCAAAGTGGCTGAATTTATTTGCAACTCTGAATATACAATTGTTATATCAAGAACAAAGTATGACACTCGGGAAGTTCACAAAAATCTTTATGGCTCTAAAATTGAAATTTGTCCTAAGATGAACGCTACAATGTAATTTCAACCTAATACTTTTGTAATAAACCTCATTGCGAGTTTATCACATAACTTTTTAAATTGAAATATAAATTTAGTTTCATCAAAATAAAAAGGTTTTTGGAACCGAATTCATGAGTTAAAACTATCGTCGAAAACCATAATTAAAGCCATTTGGAAATGTTTTAATATATAAAACTAACTCAAAAAGTTTTCGTACTAATAGTATTGAAGTCTGTCGAACCAAAACTTTAGAAATAATTTTTAACTCTTTTATACATCTTGATACCAAATATATGGAATTGGAAGAAATTTATATCCTAGCGCGAATTATTATTGTCCTAATATATTCAAATAATTGATATTTTATTGTTAAGCAAAATATTTCTTTTGAAAGTATAAGATGTTTGATGATTTCCTCACTATCCAACTAAAATATTTTTTATATTATTTAGATTATATAGCCCTTTACCGCCAAGAATAGAAATATAATAAATTCGAATAATATTTTTAATTATTATTTGAATTTATTGATATTTGCATAAATATTGTACGTAGTGAACACATACTGTTACATAATCTGTAACATTAGTCTTTGCCTTATCAATAATACCGAACGATTGGTTGAGCAGTTACTATGGTTGATATAATATGATGGTTGCGATAGAAAGAATCATTTTTGTAGATACAGGTTTTATTAATCTTGGTCGAAAAGTGCAATAAGTTAAATATCAGAATAATATTAATTCAAATTATGGTAAACTAAATACAAGAAAGCAGAGCAACGTTTGTTTAACATTGATTTCTGCTTCGCATTTGATGTTCTGTAATATTCGAACACATGTACGCGGTATTCAACCTATTATAAATTGATTCAGTTTTAAACTTAGCGAAAACGATAAGAATCATTATGTCAAACAAAAGACGAGCTACGACTGACTTAAATCATGATAATTGGGATCAAGAAGAAAAGGAGGAACAGGAAACGGGCCCATACAAAATTGCACCAGATGACGTTCTTGAAAAGCGTGTAATAAGAACTGCTAAACGACGATTCCAAAATCTTGGAGACGAGGTAGTATATTGCTAATGTAACATTATTTATTCTATAATAATAAAAAATGGTTACCATTCAACTATTATCACCTATGTTGAGTTTATGTGTATTGCCATAAAGGCATATCCGAAAGGAATTGAGTAAACTGAGAATTAAATAGTTTTTTTTTTAATCCAGAGATGATAATCCATCATATTTGACATGTGGTTATATATATATATATATAAATCTGGTTTCTGTTCTATGGACCAGTCTGAAAAACTATTATTATTATAGCTTTAAAGAGGACACATATTTAAGAAATGTGTTCTTTTATCATGACTATGGTTTGTCGAGTACTTTTCTCACCTTATGTACTTAAAATTTATTCTGCTTCCTTTGATACTAAAAAAAGTAAAAAAAAGTGTTACTTATTATTTGTGTTCTGATAACTGATATGATCTTATAAATATTTTAAAAATAAAATTATTTCTATATATAGTTTATAACATGGATTTTTTTTTTATTACAGGCTAATAAACCAGTTTTTAGTGGGTTTGGTGGATTTAATAAAACACAGCCATCATCTTTTGATTTTCTTGCAAATCTAACTAATGGCAGTAAACCCAATAGTAGTGCTACAGCTACGAGTAACACAACAAGTTCGAGTGTTTCTAGTAACTTATTTAGTAATATATCAAGTAACAGCATTTTCACTCCAGCTGTGACATCTACAACTGTTACTAAGCCAACATTTGGAAAAATCTCAACGGAATCAACATCTGTATTCGGAGCAGCCACGTCAAGCCCATCAGCATCAATATTTACAACTTCTAAATCTGATTCAGTCACACAAAATAACAATCTTTTTAAACCATCAGGTGCATCAGCCTTTGCTGTGAACAGTTTTAACACCAAATCTTCAGAAATACCAACCACCCAAGCATCCTCTACAATATTTGGTACAGCTCCTTCGAGTTCTAGTAACAATAAATCTCTTTTTGCTTCAAGCAGCCCAACAGTGTTTAAAGCACAGCCATCTTTAAGTGTATCACCTAAAACAACAAACAGTGCCAAAGTAATGGATTCTGACAGTAAAAATAAAGAATCCAACACAAATTCAGAAGAGGGAAAGAAAAAACCTACTAAAACTGAATTAAATTATTACACCAAATTGAAAGGGCTGAATGAATCGGTTTCTGATTGGATCAGAAAACATGTAGAAGAATCGCCACTATGTATACTGACACCAATATTTCGAGGATATGAAAGTCATTTAAAAAAAATTCAAGAAGAATATGAGAATGATAAAAAAGAAGACGAAAAAGTTGCTAATGACAATTCAACACTGAAAAAATCAAATGAGGAGACAACGCCCATTAAAAATTTTACTGCACCTGTTAATAACTTGGGGACATCTAACATGCCATCTTCCAGCACACCAAAATCTATATTTGGTATACAGAGCACACAGTCTTCAAATTTCTCTTTTGGTTTCACCTCAACACCAAGTACTAATACTACCAGCTCGGGATTTACATTTAGTGTAAGTTCTACCCAGAGCACAAGTACAACAACTTCGCCATTTGCTACAAGTAATATAACTCCAAATGCAAATGGAAAACCACCTTTCTCATTTGGGAGTGATAAGCCTTTTAGCTTTAATTCCAACATACAAGTTCAACAAAGTACAGAAAAAAGTACTGAAAATGATGAAGATGAGGATCAACCACCAAAAGTAGATTTTACACCAATAGTTGAGGAAAACAGTGTATTTGATAAGCGTTGTAAAATTTTTATCAAGAAAGATGGCAACTTTGTAGACAAAGGTGTTGGTACACTCTATATAAAAAAAATACAAGACAGTGGAAAGTATCAATTATTGGTGCGTGCTAATACTAATCTGGGAAATGTACTGCTTAACTTAGTACTAAGTTCTGCTATTCCAACCCAACTTATGGGCAAAAACAATGTTATGATAGTTTGTATACCTAGCCCAGATGCAAAACCACCCCCAGTACCTATATTAATTAGAGTAAAAACTTCAGAGGAAGCTGAAGAGTTATTAAATACATTGAATAAATATAAAGGTTGAAGTTTATTATGCATAGGCATATAATGTATTATTTGAATACCATTATAGTTTTCTAGAACATGCATGTATTTGATTCATAGATTATTTAAATTATAATATTATATATATACATCAGTGTCACATTCCCAAGTAACATTTACAACATTAATATGATGTATTTTAATGAGTGAAATGTAGCTATTCAATACATTAAGATTATAACCAATGTGTTTCATTGTAATTATTAATTTTGCACCTATGAATTTATAATAAAAACTAGACTGCCAGGTCTCAGTAAACCTAAAAATCTTAACTATCTAGGACATGACAACAAATATAAAATGTACTGTACTCATGAGCAGTAATAAAAATAAAAGAATCTCAAAGTATAAAAATAAAGTATTACTTTTCTAGTGCCTTATGTTTATGCTTGTACTCACCACCACCCACAGGAATACCTTTAATCTGCACCTTTATTTAGTAACCATTACTAAAATTTTACTTATGGTCACATGTGCTAGAACTCCTTGGTTACATATTCCAGTGGTTTTAAAATACTAATTGATGATTTCTAAGATTTATTTGATTGTGATACCTAGCAAAATGTACTCATCAAGTAGAAGCGTTGATAACAAAGTATTGTTATTTTTTCATGTCTCTATATATCTAGGGACTCATGCAAAGGTGGTTGTTAAGATTTTTTTTGATTTTATTAAAAGTATAATAATGAAACAAATTTCAAATAATAAAATTAATTTTTCTTTAATTTATTGCAAAAATCACGTAAAACACTTAGCACTATTAAATATCTACTGAGTATATAGTAAATTGCAGCATGTAACAATTGTCATTCTAAATGAATCTTGTCTAATAAATCTTTACACATTCTAGATCATACCAAGTATTGGCGATATTTAAAAGCCCAACTTTAAAAACAAAACAATTATATTCAAACACAATTAATTATTTACAATTTGAATAATTAAAATATATATAATAAATTATTTACATTGTACAATCATAAATTGTATGACACTACTTTTTAAATTCATTAAGTGATAACAAATATAATTTAATAAGTTAATGGAAAAAAATTATGTGCCAGCAACATAACTAACGGATGACATTTGCCCTAAACCCATTTGTATTCTTTGCATGTGGATCTCAACACTATTTTGAAATAGCCTTTGGTGATGTGGCTCAAGCTTCATTTTAATTTGATCCATAGTTCCCTGTAAAACACTTAATTCATAAGCATTTTGATCAGAATCTGATAAACTTTTCACTTGCAACATTAAGGCAGTTAAATCTGTAATCAGGTCTAACAAACTAGCATCTTTTAGGGTACCATTATTATTCTTTTCTACAAGTAATGATGCCTCTTCCCTACACTTTTCTCTAAGATGAGATGGGGCAAGCATAGCAGCAAGACTGGGCCCTGGTGCAATTTGCTGACAATATTGTTGAACCTGATTTATATATTCTTGTAAGTCCATATTCATTCTTTCCAAATCAATCACAACTGCAGCATATTTTCTTTCAAAATCTTCTGGCAACTTTTGGCCAAATGGTTTTCTCTTTTCTGCTTCACTATTATACTCTTTTAATCTATTTATTTTGTTCCTTTTGGCTTGTAATATTTTAGCTAATTTTACTATCAATTCAAGAAGGGTAAATGGAAAACTTCCAATATTAGAATCTATGTACTTAGATATTTCACTACACCCAATCATCGGATCACCTTGACTAGAAATATTGCTAGGTGCTGATGGTTGATATAAGTTGAAAATCTCTTGCATAACATAGCGAGGTCTAAATTTCTGTGTTACAGTTGATAGATTTATTGTATCTGGAGGTTCATTTGACAAGACTTCATAGTCAGGAACAGAATGTGTTCCCAATTTCGGTCTCTCAAAAGTTATCCTATATGTATTATTAGATGTATCTACTGCATCAATGCAGCCAGTAAATAATCCATCTTGGGGCTTACGTAATCTTGCAGTTACTTTAGTACCCACTACCAACTGCATCGGAATTTCATTTGGTAAATCTTTAACACATATATCTGCAGTTTTTCTTTGCTGAATATATCTTATTAATTTCCTTTTTCTTTCTAGTTCTTTACGTTCTTCTACAAAAAATGCTTGGGAACATCTTCTGGGCTTACCCATCATTCGTCTAATTTTCGCCCATTGCACCTGAGTCAGTCTATGATTGGTTAATTGTGGAAAAGATTCTTTAAGACAAATCATAAAATCATTTTCTCCATCAAACAAAGCTTTGTCTATATTGCTGTAAAAATACTCAAAACAAACCCATTTATGTGCTTTAGGTAATTTTAACAAATTTCTTAATCTCATACCTATTCTTTGACCACTTTTACGATCTGGGGACTGATTACCAGGTGTCACAGATTTTTCTTCATATCTTTCAATGTTTCTCTGTACTTTCGTAGGAGACTTCTGTTTCTTAGCACTGGATGGCTTGTTAGGAGTTTTAGCCAAAACTTTTGGGGTTCGCTTTGGCGATTGCCTAGGAGGGGATGTGTTTACGAAGTCATCGACAAATATAAATCTATTTTTCTTTCTTATTCGAGCTGGCATACCTCTTGCATTCAGTTTTTGTACTGGTTCGCTTGGCGCTGGTTTTGGCGGCAACTTTGTGCCGACTCTATGAAGTCCAAGTGCAGCAGGACCGAAGGCTGGCGGAACATCATCTTCCTCTGGTAAGTCTGTATCCATTGGTTCATTCTTGATTTTATATTGCAATTTCGTTGAGTTTCTTCCGTCATCTGGACTACCTTGAAGATAAAATTATTCATTATTTTCTAATTGCAATTTTTTTAAATTATATTTATTGATACGATAAACACTTTATTCAGATACAAGAAATCACAACAAACATTATTTAGAACATTATTTACTGAATGGTCTATGTCAACGCGATGAAAAATTTAAAAATTTTCAAATTTTGAACTATTGGAACCAAAATATATTCGATACTTTACAGATTAAATACTTAAATCAGTAGCAAATTTAAAGTTTGATTTGATTTATAAATTTTTGAAAGAGTTTTTATGTCCCACTATTTAATCAAATATCTCACTCGAGAATATATTTGATATAAATATAAACAAACTTACTTTCCCATTTATCCGCCATATTGACGTCGTAAATTTGTTTCAATTTAAAGATGTGAGCGCCAAGTCTACCTAAAGACAATAAATAATGTCTCTGGTCTTCGTGTAACTAGTTGTATCAATATTTTGAAGTTTCAACCTGAACATAATTATGTTTTTATTATAAATAATACATTTTATTTAATCTTAGACCTATACAATAATCAGAGAATATTATGTTTTAAACAGAATATATAAGTTTATCTATCGCGAAAAACATTATCTTTCTTCAATAGTTTTATAAGCCTATTGCAGAAAAAAATATTGATGTCAAACAAAATTTTAAAGATTCAATTTGCATTGAATAGTCTAATAATCTTTGGGGTCTAAAAAAATTCGAGGTTCGTCGGGTCAAGATGTTTTCTGGTTTGAAAGTCACAACCTTTAACCATTTTCCATCTTTATGTCTCATCCCTTCCCCCAAAGTTCCCACAAGCATTTTTTGATTTCTTTTTAAAACTCTAATGGATTTTTTTTCTTCTGGGGCCACCTGATGGTCTCCGGCAAATCGAAGTGACGATCGCTGGTAAGGTTCATCGGCTTGAAAAAGTTCCTGATGATTATTTAAGTTTTAATTTGAGCTGCAAGTTTGTCGATCGCAAAAAGGTGAAATTCGGTACTGCTATTCTATCGGGAATATTAGTTAGGTGGGGTGTGCCCGAACATTTAAGCTCATTTTTTAATTAACTCCAGTTAGTCACAATATTCATCATAGGAATTTTAACATTTATTTGATCATGGATGGAGTTAAATTAACTACGAACTTTAAAGAATTGGAGCCAGTGGAGATACGTTTTTAACAGTTTAGATAACATTTGTAAGTTGTTATTTCGGTTTTGATTAGAATTAGTAATTAGAAATAAAATCTCCTATTTTACTGCACTCGGTGAATAGCAACTATGTGTGCTTTGTCTACAAGTCCTAAACATTAAGAAAAAAAGCATGTAATGCAAAATGGTTGCACCATGTCAAAACAGTTATGGCGTATTATATAATTCTTATAACTCTCAGCATAATAACTTTCAGTTTGTTGGAGAAGAATGTTATATACGAGAAATTAATATAAAGAGCATTGAAGTTATTTCGAGTCAATTTGGGTAATAAAATTTTTGTTATAAATTAGTGTAAAACAATGAATGTATCTGATATAAATTTGGAATTTAATCGCAATTAAACGATTATATTTAAACTGTTACTATTTAAAAGTAAATGTAAGCTAGATCCTATGAATGTCAATTCTTATAGATGTCAATTTTTATAGATTAGGACTGACAAACGAGTAAGCGGCTCACCTGATGGTTTGTGATCACCACTGCCGATAGACATTTGCAGTATTACAGGGCCAGCGAACGCGTTGCCAGTATATATAATATTTAGAGGGAATTATTGAAAGAGGGAGGAAGGAGGTGTGAGACGGAGGGCAGATGAGTGAAAAGGGGTAAGAGGACGGAGGGGGATGGGCCACCAGCCACCTCACTCACCGGACGCAATGTGGAAGCAAAAACACTTCCACTTTACGCCGATTTTCTGTGAGGTTGTGCTACTTATCCGGTTCGAGCCGGCCCATTCAGCAGCGAGAACAGCTGCGTGGCTCTACCAACGTAAAACAACCACCCCATGTGCTGGGAACAAGCCTCCTCTGTACAGAAGGTACACAGGCCGTCATGCGGCTCCAGTGCGGATTGGCAGGCTTCACAAAGTTACAGTACCCGGCAACAAATAATGCACATCGGTATTCAGAAAGAGGTAATCGGTTAGTATCGGCTTTGTAGAGCGT
>DWHO01004540.1:0-10990 GCA_018247575.1 Eurytides lysithous rurik
CTTTTAGCCTATGCGGCTTTATAAAGCTTCATCGGATCACCGAATCCGTGGAAATGCTAGTTTCCACGAATTGGATAGACCCCACGTGCTGCGGGGTCACGCGCGAGGACATGCGTGTTGTAAAGAAACTTTATATTATCATATAACACATCGTATATGAATTACGACAAAAATTAAATGGAAAAATCCAAACATCCTCCAACAGAAGTTTCTCGTATTAAGCGACGTCCTCGGTTAAAATGTACGGTGAACGTATTTATAAATATTTTTCCGAAGCATTCCAGTTTACGCTGACGATAATATATAATTAAATCGGGCGAGGCTGCCCGAGTGCGTGTTGATAATTTGCTCCCGGGCGAAGGCCGTTCTTATTTAGTTTAAACAAAAAATGCCAACGCACTTAATGGGGATATAATTAAGGATAAAAGCCAGGTAACAAATAATTTTAACGAGAGTTATACGACTTAGGATAACATCCCTAGTAAGCACAAAAAGATGTTAACAAGGTCTAATTTTTTATGAAGGGTAGGGAAGGGAAAAATTAGACCTTGTTTACGGTTTAAAATCTGCTATTTCCGGGGACAATTTATCGGATGCGAAGAGTAGAGGAGTACTGAATATATTTAGTAAATTATGATGCATTAAATACTTCCTATTGAGCAATCGTCAATAACAATAAATGTAACCATTTTAATATCACTCATAGACATGTAACCATTAGTGCATTTAGAATAAACTTATTATAATATCACGAGATTTCCGGTGTTACACTAATTATTCTATCGAGGTTTTACTGTATTATATTATAGTATCGACAATCGACGCTGTAAATGAACTGGCGATAACACCTTAACAAAAAGTTAATACTATCTAAAGGTAGTAAAGGTGTCCACTAAGAAACCGCATTTATGTCGCTCATATAATATAGTATAGTGCATTTAATGTTAAATAACACAACTTGAAGCACTATGTCGTGTTTTACTCGTTTTTTAACCTCTGACGTTCTGAATCCTTCCTAGTTCATATTTAAGATCGATAAAATATCATTAGCAACCAATGGATAAAGTCCACATGACACCAGAACCTTTAAAATCCAAGCCTGTTAAGTGAATTTAAATGTATCCTGTACACTGAACATTATTATAAACTTGGTGTCTTTCATAGTCCATCTGGCGAGGTACTGTTGTCCCGCCGCTTAATTTCTTAAAAACATATCATTATTATTAAGCCACGGTCTCCTTTCAACATTAGATGCCGTTAGAAGCAACGCGCAGATCGTTGCCATTAATCTAACAACTAAGAGGGGCCCAGGCAACCGGCTCACGCAAGCCAAAGTCTCCAATTTCGTCAAACCAAACACTTTGGCGTCCGAGTCGAGAGTAATGAGATGCCCATTAAAACGGTCAAGTAATTGTTTACCGGCATGCGATCGCCCGTTAGGGAAATGCTACGATTCGCGCGCAACTGTTCTGTGGCCCATTCAACATTCAACCGCCTCTATTATTCAGGGCCCGTTAAATTATTAGGTCTTCCGATGGACGTGCATTGACGTCGGTCCAGCCGCCTCGGATGAGTGACTGCCAGGCAAATTGCCTGTTATCGTCCGTAGGGCCGTTACTTTGAGCAAACTTCGCAAAAGCCGGAGAAATCTAACGCAATTTGCGTCGCACACAAAGTGTTCACCATCCAAACACTCGGACGTGCCGAGAGGCTGTGATAAATGATAGTGATCAATTTTTCCCTGTCATACATTTTCCTTAAGTTTTTAAAAAAAATTCTATCCCTTATACATAGGTAGTAAGAAAACGAATGGCTAAAGTTAAAAATAAAACATGACTTCTAAGCGTATGCAATGATTATTGAGTGAGATTCATGAGTATTTTACAAACAACATTGCATAATTTAGTGTTAGGGCAAATGTAAACATTGTAGATTTTTATACAGCGTTATATCTTTAAACATCACGTCGCTACCAGATGACGGACTGCAAGGAGACGTCGCGTACGTGACGATAGTGCGCGGGCATTGTATGCAGATGGCACATAACTATGTGAATCTATGCAATTGTGGCACTTAAATAATAAAGCGGCCGCTCCCCGCGGTGCCGGGGAGGCCGACATGAATGAGTTATAAATCACATCCTGTCATTTGGCCAGCTCGAATGGATAACGGGACTTTAATGCAGTTATTGCTTCACATTTAGCAACATCTGGCCACGAAGAGCATGACTGTGCGCCCTTTTGATACCTATGCGGACGTTCGCCTTTGGATTGAAGGTGAGTCCCTTCCGCCTTTATGCGGGAGAATCAGGTCTGATTGGCTCCTAACCTATCATTTGACATGTTAATGGCAATATAACGTCTTACCGTCATTCTGTTACATATTTAGAAAACTATACCCTAAAGCGAAAGGCTGTACAGTAAGAATCGTATTAATGATCACCAGGAATTAATAGGTACAAAAATTAATAATATTTTAATTTATTTCAACATATACAGGGATTAAACATCTTCCCTCGGTCAATCCGAGGCATGGAGAAAAATTGTTGTAGATACAATAAGCTAATAGAATGTAAATTTTATTAAATAATGATAATACACAGTTAAATACCAATAACGTCATTAATTTTTTTTAAAGAAGTATATTACAGATATTTAAATACTGTATAAATACATTCTGTACAACTACACTCTACGTGCTGCAGTTGGATTTCATCAGTGCAAGCCGGTGCAAGAACAGTATTTGCAAGCGGAAATTAGGTAATTTCCTTACAGCGAGTTTTGCTCGGGAAACAATTTAAATAACTTAAAAATCGTCATATAAACGAGTTATATTGTCGAAAATAATTCTGATTGTTATAATTTAAAAAAAAACACTGTAAATTAATTACATAGATACCTTTAATTTGTCATAAAGAAAATATATTTAAAAATTTTAAGATTCTCATGACTGGGCATAGTAATAAGTAAGATCGCATTTAATTTCCTCGATAACAAATTTTCACTGCAACTTTCCAAATGAATTTTTAACCAGTAAGACTAACACACGTATTGCAATACGTTATATAAACATGTATAATCTTGAACCTCACGGCCTAAACATAGCCTAATGTTCATTAAAAAATTTATATGAAGCATTAATTTTACAATTAGTATTCGTGTAAACACATTTCAATCAACTTTACGTATATATTTACGTTAAAATTTTTAACTTTATATCATAAATTTCCAACCATTTGAAAGGTTTTGAAGACTTAGTGAAATTGGAAGTGATGAAATTTTAACTTTAAACGTGCCAGTGCACAAAGTCAATTGTAGATAAAATTTTGACGATGGGCGTGTATGCATGTCTTAGAGTTATTTGGCGCAATCCCTTCATCTTTGTATTACGCCCGCCGACGTTCACGTTGTTAGCGTTTCGTTATGCGATTGGTATCGCGTCAAAATCATCGTCCACCTTCCTTATCGCCCACAACGTTTCGGGAGGTATCGGGAGGACGGTACTATCATACAAGCCCGAAAGCCCGGCTTGCCCTTCTTGGGAGTAAAATTTATAAAACTTAATTAGCATAATTCCCGAATAATTTAATTTTCAATTTGAGCGTTGCGAGTAGGACAAGCCGGGCTTTTGGGCTTGTATGGTAGTACCGCCACTGATTCTTCTCGTACCTACCATAAGGTTTGTGACAAATGACAGTATAAAATTGCATGTTAAGTGTAGATAAAAAGGTGGTAACTTAAACCTGATAATAAGGTATAAGCACCATCCTATCGTATCTAAAGCACTAAAAACGTTACAAGCTGTCCGCCAAACGTTTAAAATGTGAGCTATCCTTATCAACGAAGCCATGGATGTTGTGAGAACCGTTGTTGTTTTAATAATTAATATATATTTTACTATGAAAAAGTGAATAAACACTTCTTAGTACTTGTCAGTACTATGTATATAAATTAAAAGGATCGAAGATGAAATCAAACACGTGAAAATTAGCTGTCGGAAGTTTTTTTTTATCTATTCTGTAACAGACTAACACAAACATCAACCCCGTTAAAGTACGGAGGTGCGGAGAGGAACGAACGCTTTTGTTTCATACTGCCACTATACAACACTATATAGATTCATGTATCTTATATCTTACGTGACATGTATGTAATGTCTTAATATTTTTGAAATGCGCTAAGTATGTAAGTAGTAAATTGTTTTCGCTGAATCATTTTATTCAATGGAAAGACAAGCATCATATAAGAATGATATTAAACAATAAAACACCACCTAGTAGGCGGTCGCGAAAATTGCCGCCGTGCAATTACTATTTTTCCTTATTTTTATTCCTTTCCTGTACGCACTATTAAGGGGGAAAACCTTATCGTATATGAGAAGTGTGAATGTCATCGTAGGTGGTGACGTAAGATCCCTTCTTGCATAAGGTGGAGCTTTCAGGCGTCCAGGAACGAAGAATTGTGTTATGCAACATCTACTGAATGGTTTCAATCCGTACATACATACTGAAACTGGCAAAAGAAATTCTATAAGAAAATCTTGAATCAGATCTAACCGGTTAAATTAAAATGTTATAAGTAGTTATGGCCGATTTTAAAATAGTAATTATGGTAATTTTCTTAGGATAAATAAATTAAAAAGACCCCAATACAACTAGTTATCGCGCTTATGGAATCGAAAAAAAAAACATAACAAATTATTCAAACTGACGCCGCTGCCAAAACGGGTATCGGTACGATTGTAAAATTAGAAACCTGTTGACAAATTCGCACCTTGCCAAGTAGCTTGTATAGTGTACGGATCATTAATTAGCATAGTTAATTAAGAGAGTGTAAGTTTGGTGGCGAAAGTTACCACAAGTCTGTGTTAATGTTGCCTGGTCATTTTCGATATACTCAGGTTCGACATATTTTTGTTCTGCCTTTCATTATTATAAGTCGTAATTAATGCGCGAGTTAATTAAAACATTCCTTAAGTTTAAGAGCTAAATGACTATTTTATTATGAACATGTTTTATATACAAATTAATTTTTTTTTAACAAAATTAAAGGACAAAGACCAATCTGTACCGACGCTACAAGAATCAAAGATTCAGTCCTTTCTGTGTTTATAGGGTCAAAGTTCACAATTTTTGAAATAGCGGAAACCCAGGATTGCCAGAGGGCAATCCAACACCTCAGTCCTTAGAGTTTAAAATTGAAACATACTGCGATTAAATTTGTGACATTATTTGATTTTAAAATGTCTAGTATTCGCATAGCATTATTTTCTTCTATAAAAAATAACTAAATAGGTCAAGTCAAAGTTAAAATTCTTCAGAGATGTAAAAATGACGATTCATAAGTGCTTGTAAAGGCCTATTTGAATAAAAATATTTTGATTTGATTTATTCAAAATTGGATTGGTTTACAATCACTTTTTGACGTATATTGATTCTACTACCTGTTCGGAAAAAAATATATGTTAACAGTCTTAAATTTTTCTCTTAACGACACTCTTGCACTAAGTCTACTACGTACTCTATAGATAGGATCCATGTTATGAATTTTCTTCTACCAAAAATACTTACATTGAACAATTTCTTACATCGATTGATAATACTCCAGAAATTCAGTTTCTCGTCATAAAATCTTAACATTCCTCTGTTAGACAGCTATTAAAACTTGTGTTCCGAAACGGTAAACTGATTTTGTATAATGGACCACGTGACTCCGCTGAATTCCCCTTACGCTTAGTAACTGCAACACTAATGATTAACAAAACACAAAACAACCTCTCCTCTAAATTCCCGTCATCGAAATAATGTCACGAATGTTGAACAATGATCAAACAAACAATTAAACATTATGCAAATCCCCCAAGGGTCGGACATTATGCGACGATGTGATAATTCATACGAATGTCGAAAAGTTAATTCATTGTGTTCGAAGCTCGTGACGTCGGAGTCGTGACAGAACATTCGCGAATTACGCTTGCATTTATTTATAAGTAGAATTCCATATAGACAAATGCAAGTAATAATAAAAATGAATATAGGAATTCTTAAGTTCGGTTCAATTGTTTTTCGAACTATTTTTTTTTCTTTGATTCGATACTATTTATGTATTTTATTTTTATTTCTTATTTTATACGCACGTAATTGATACGCATTTGGCTAGTATTTTGTTCTTTCTTCGTCGTTATAAACAGTTTTTGGTAGTTGTCGTATATTAAATAAATAAATAGTTGTTCCTTGAAAATATTATTTAAAATTATTATTACAATTGATTTAGACACTTTTTACGCAAGTTAAGTAACAAAAATAATTCGATTCATTTTAAAAAAACTGACTTCGACATATCGATATTTTTCGAACGCAAATTTTATTTAAAAATTTGCAACATATAGTCACTCAACACAAGCTAAACTATTTGCCATGTATTCTTATGAAAAATCAAGCTAATCTATCTGAGTATCAATCGAATGGAGGGATTCCGATTATTCCGTTTATCCCGCTTATACCACTTTAATATTTCGAATCACTGACAGTTAAATGTGTAGCTTTCGAATACACCGTTGAGAACAGTTGTAAATCCGTGGAGAAAATAAAGTAATACCGCGCGGGCGACTCTCGTGGGTTCGCCGAATTAATTCAATTGCGTTGATTAAATGGTGACCTGGGCGAGATAAGGCATTGTAATGGATCGTCGTCCACGACTTCAAAATGGAACAGTGTCACGGGGTGGTGGTTCGGTGCAGTTTTTAATTAGTCAATCCAATTAAGGAGTGCGGTGACTTGTTGCCGCTGATTTGGCGCACGTAGGGTTGCTACATGTGATAAGGGCATTAAAGCGTCTGTAAGGTCCTCCTTCCATTCTTAAGGATCTTAAGCATCTGTCAGGACTCATGCTCACTTCCTTTATAAGTATTAATTCCTATATCAGGGATCTAATTTTTTTTGCATCCTTTGGTTTTGACATACATGTAAGTCAACCACGAAAGTCGTCAAACGAAGGTATATTTGAGCACCCATAAGTACGATTTTAAACGGAAAACACAACTTAAGAGAAGTGATACACATACAAAACACACGTCGCCAACATTCCTTCAAACCGTCTCACAGCAACCATGATGAATGCTGTAAAAGCCCTACCGCCGGACATTAAGAACTGACCACGATAATATCGTAATTTTGAAACTACATTCTGATTCAACACAAGTGATTGCGTAATAACTTACCTCCACGGGGAACCACACTGCGTTCAAGCTCGTTAGACGATTTACGGTAATTCTTAGTTCGTTAGACGAACTAGTTTAGGGTCGTCGTCGATCGGAACAGTTTCATGCAAAGTGGCAACCCTAGTTCGTCGCTGACGATAAGGGCCGGTGGATAATGTAATTAGCATCGCCGGCCCTGTTTCTATTTGCGTTTAGAAAATGATTTGTTACTGCGTTCGGCAGCCATTAGCAAAACGGACAACACGAAGCACGAATACATCCATCTTTACTATAATAAATGTGTACAGGTCGGAATGTCCGTGTTTTTGTTACCTAAAAGTTGGAAACGGCTAAGTGAATTTCATACACAAATTGATATATAACTTTTCGTTTACAACCTGAATTACCTTTTGTAGTTCTTGACATATCTACCGCAAAAAATAGAAGGGCGTTTAATAAAGTTACAGTCTATATACGTCCCACTGCTGCCCACCACCACGCGGCCGCATTGCAGGTTGGCGGACTTCTTATATTTGAGAATTTTTTTTCTTTTTGTGATGTGTGATTCTTAAGTATGCAGATTTCCTCACGATGTTTTCGTTTACCGTTGAGCACGTGGTAAATCAGCGCTTAAAATTGTTAATTATCAACTAACAAATTTATTGGTGCTGGCACCGGGATTTGAACTCAGGTTGCTCGAGTATAATGAATTAAAAGCGAGCTCCAGGACACTGATCTACAACGGCGTTTGCTAGATCATCTATTTGTAGATATATCTTGTAATATATTTTATAAAAAGATGTCATTTAGAACAGTTTCAGGTTCAAAACATCATGGTAGGTAAGACTCTTATACGAAAATCAAACTTGCATTCATAACATCGAAGAATGATTTTGCACCTATTAAGCTATAGCAAAACTGGAATAAAATAGAAAAATAGCCAAGATTTGGCATTTAGCGCAGTAGCTACGCGCTGTGCTTCGATGTCACGAATCGTGGCTTCTATTCCCGTGCCAATTTTTTTTTGATTCTCAGAAAAATTCTGGATTTTGGAATCTGTCCCTTTGCAATGTAATTATGTAAAATGTCCATGTGACATGATCTTATCTAACAGTAGAGGCCACGTTATCTTTTTTAAAGATATCAGCAATATGTTTGATATCACTTACCTTCCACTTATACTAGCAAAAAAATTAAATACAGAAAAAAAGGAGGTTAACCAAACTTTCCAGCTAAAATATGTGATGGACCTAAATTTATATTCGCATTGATGTATCGATAACTTAAAATCTTATTATTAGAACTCAAAATTAAATGAAACTCTATAAAATTATAATGAAACTCTATAAAATGTAAATAGACTTAGACGCTCACAACGTCAGAACGGTGCACCTAGATCGATCCGCTTTTACCGCCGAAATCTATTGGAACGCGTCAAATTGCACTTTTACTTTTCACGGGCCAGCTAAAAATAGTGATCCGACCAAAACTGTAGATCATCGCGGATAATACGCTCGTGGGACTTGATTTGTCATAGATTATACGGCCGCAGATGTTAAAGACCGCATAGGGAATGATTCTATGGAGTGCACTGATACCTTTTACCGAAATGGTAAAAGGTAAGTAAAGCAAGCTAAGGAATTAACGAAATCGAATCGGTAAAAAGACAAATTTTCATCTGCTTATAAGTAGTTAATATTTTTCTTTAATAGAACAGTAATTTATTCATTTTGTTTATTTAAACATCAAGCACAAACATCGTGCATAGGCGGACTTAATGTCAAAGGCCATTCAACCTTTAGATGACGCAGAATAGTAGGTAGGTGGGTGCAAAAGTTATTAACACAATTTAATCTTTTGTTACAAAACTTTTTCCCAACTCCTTCTTTTTTATTTTAACGTAAAGAGTATCGTATACAGGCGTATAAATAAGAAAATGCAAATGAGTCTTAGCAGACTTTGCAGACTTAAAAGTCTGCAGCCCTTCCAGTTTTACAAGTAGTGACCTTTGTAGAGGAAGAAAATCCGCGTCGAAATAGCATTCGGACGGGTGCAAGAGTACTATAACGCATAATGCATGTCCTTGGCCTCGCTGGTTTCCTACAACTAGTTGGGTTTGCGTACAGGTTTTTCCTCTACGGCATCGTCGGGTCGAGATTAAATTACGCGAAACTATACAAAACAGGTTGCGTAGTAATGTCAGCTTTTGAAAAGGCGAAACAGTAGCCGACGTTCGGTATTATATCAACACCTACACAGCCGTGTTCCTGGAAGCCGCACTGACTGACTTACGCGCAACGTTGACTTGCAACCCGTTCTTACGTAATGTAGATAATGTTTAATGGGCTCCATGGAAACAGGCGTCGGATCTTTGAGATCAAGGCAATTAAGATCAATTAACCAATTTGGATTGTTAGAATAATTCGTTTTAACATTGCCTAAGGCAAGACACGCTACTCTTCGGCATTCAGACATTTAACTTCTTGTTGTTATCCCTTCTACTAATGTGAATTACGTATAAAAGAAGTATTTATCAGAAAGAATTTTGATGACGCATCGTAGTAAGGTAAAATATCCTGAAACAGGTTATCGGGTTACCATCAAAGTTTTTACAATACCTGTGTCAAGTTAAAGGTTATGTGGGTATATAGCAATAACAACACCTAGTATACTAGATATATACATTACAAATTACATAATTACGGAATATAAAAGTAGGTATTCGGTGCCACGAAGAGCAGCAAGTGTTCAAATAAAGAAAAAAAATCTTATATTTTCTTTTTAACACTTGGTTTGCTTTTTGTCTATCAAACAATAAGCATTCTTTTTTTACTAAAACAACGTCTGCAGATTTGCAGATTTACGGCTGTTTAAGAAATGATATACGACAATTTACCCTCTCGTTTGTGAACTCTTCATGTTCACAACCACTATTCTTTGGACGCTCGTCGCTAATGAGTGTACCTTATCGATTGCCTGCGACGAAAATGTAAAAGTCTATTACGAGCTGAGCGGAGCACGTGGGAACGCGCGCGGCCCCACTACGACCGTTGACTTTGTCCGACCACCGATTGTTCCATTACGAAGTGAAATCAATTAGATAGTTTCCGAAGACGAAGAAAGTTTCGGAGATAGCGCCCCGATGGATCATTGACGTGTTCAATGTCCAAAGATAAGCTGAATGGTACGCAATAACGAATGTATTGTTTTCTACACGAATCAATTACAAAGATTATCTACAATGGCATTTAATTATATTTCGTTTTAATAGAAATGTAATCACAAAAGATGTATATTTACTTTCTTCTTTTGATGACCCGTTTGGTGCAGTTGCTGAGCTTTTATAGTTCGGCATCGCAGGTCGTGGATTTGATACTTATCCGGTCAAATTTTTATGAACTATAGATAATTTTTTCGGATCTGAGAGTTAGAATATAGGATAATTTTTATCTTTTAATATGGGCAGTTTCATAAATTCTCCTTGTCATGACTATGCCGATCGCAAACACGTTTTCTCATTCAAAAATGAAAGAAATCTTTTCAGATAGAATTATAGAATATTGTCCCGTTTGTGTAGTGATTAGTGCTCCTGACTGCGAAGCCAAAGGTCGTGGGTTCGATTCCCACCCAGGACAAAATAATTGTGCGGTGAGCATAGGTATTTGTTCTGTGTCTGGGTGTTAATTATCTAAATAAGTATATATTTAAGTATGTATATCAGTTGTTTGATCACCACAGTACAGGCTCTGCCTAGTTTGGGATCAGATGGCAATGTGTGAGATGTCCCATGATA
>DWHO01004541.1:0-10990 GCA_018247575.1 Eurytides lysithous rurik
ACTGATCCATTTCATTATTTTTTATTACTCATTTTTGTTTACTTTACTGCTTAGTTTTAACTGCTGAACTAGTTATTGAACGTGCCATTTATAATTTTTAACTTACCAAACCCGCTATTTACAACTGCCTCTTTAAATCAGTGCCTTTATTTAATAGTAATGTCCTCCCGACCGATTCTGGCCAAGGCAACCGATCTACAAGAGATTAGCCAAGCGCAGGATACATTATAGTGCAGAAGCCTTTGCGCATCAGACACAGTCGCACTCTTCCTTTTACTTTCATAGCCCAATGAGACGGATAACCGAGACGACCGGCCTCTTAATAATCTATTAATTAGCCACCACTAAAAAACAACAATAAAAAAAATCATTACCCTCCACGGGATTCGAACGCACGACCTCCGTTTGATAAAGCGCGGGCCTCTACCACTAGGCCATGGAGGCAGTTGAAGATGTACATAAAAAATATATATGTGGGAATTTTAACTATCGGTTTTCTATTTCTTAACCAATTCATGTACGTAATGCTGGAATAATGAAGTCAAAAATACTCGACCACCAAATACCATCCTTATTATCTGGATGGCTGGCAATACAGTGCGCTTATCGCGGAATTTTCTGCCACTTATGGAATCGGTTGGTGTCAACGGTTTTCCTAACCGACATGACATAGGAACCTTCAAGAAGAGAGGTTAGTCTCACCTTCAATTGTGACAGCGCATTTGCAATAATTACCTTGGCTTTGCAAATATCCATGGGCGGCGGTAATCGCTTACCAGGTGAGCCGCTCATTCTCTTCTTTTTGTATATATGCCCTGCCATTTTCTTTAGTTTGTTTCAGCCAAGTGAATGATCGACGTAAGAAACAGTTTGCTTTACAAGGGCGTTCTTTAAGAAGACGAAAAACTTAGGCATTAAAGAGAATGCCTGGAATCTTAAATATATTTTTATTTTGTTTTATTATGTTGTATAAGTCATAAATGTATGTTATTATGTATAAGAAATTCTTATAATATTTTAATCCAGAAAATGCAGTTGCAATTGTTAGTCGGGAAAACTAAGAAAACGTCTTCACATTATCATTTGTCTCACTCTTACAACAACCTCTCTTTCCTTCTTAATGATTTTACCGAAAACACGTGTATTGGGCGTCATAAGTACTAGGGAATCAGAAGTTTGTAAGAGTTATAATGTATATTTCTTAATGTGTATTGTACTTAGGACTAGACGGGATGGAATCATTCAGCGTCACTCAATGAAATACGGCTACTAAATCTAACCAAGTTGTTGAAACTTTTTTTTTATTCACATAATAATTTTTGTATTAGTAGTCCATCCTCACAGAAGACTTTTTTATGGATTAGGAGGCAAACGAGCAATCGTTTCGCCTGGTGGTAAACGACCCTCGCTGCCTATGGACAATAGTGACATCAGACTACGTAAAATCAACTAAAACGTGATCAAATCCTTAAATTAGTTTTTGTTTTAACAATGTTAATTTTGTTATAAAACCATTAATAAAAATACAGTGTGCTTGCTTTAACAAATAAACCAAGCATAAACATTTTAAATATTTTAGATTGGTGTTTACGCCATAGAGGCACTAAAGTTCAGTCTCTTTATCAGAGTATTTATGTTAACTCTCTTTTACTATTCGCGAACAGCAGACAGAATAAACAAATTTACATAGTTTAAAAGAAAAAAAAATAGTTTAAAGTTCATGCACCATACAAGCCCAAAGCCCGGCTTGCCTTACTAAGGAGTAAATTTATAAATCTTAGTGAGCACGTAATTCCCGAACAATTTATTTTTAAATTTGAGCGTTGCGTATGACCTGCATATAGTGATGATAGTGCTCAATGCGTTCCTCAGGTGGTCGCCTTTCCTTGGGAACTCGTGCACTCTGGTCTCTCGCCAAAGCTGTACAAAGGGGGGTGTCACGCTGGCCTATACAACAAAAATAAGGCTGACTTCTTGGGCATTCTATTTGCGTCAAACTCTAACTAAAACTATGAGATATCTTAATGTCTAGGTTCTTAGGTATTAATTTGCAAACGAAATAATTAATAAAAACATAACTTATAAAAAGCAAATAAAGCATAGTAGACAATTATTTCAACTTTTATATTCACCATATTCGATGGTCGAAACAATGTTACATTAACAAACTGATTACACAATGCGATCAAATTTATTGTATTGTTTCACATTATTTTTTTTACCAATTAACATTAACGCTAAATTATCAATTTCAAAATTAAACTATTTATTTTGTAAAACACATTGCAATACTAAATGAATAATTGCCCTAGTAGAAAATTATAAATAATTATTGCCATTACTATAAATAATTTAAATTTACAGTAATGGTAAATCACTGATCTAAATTACTATTTATAATTTATGTTTCAAACATGAAATAATCAAACGTGTAAATAAATTGTTTCAATTTAAAATATATTTTTTAATAAATGATTGAGACGCGGCGACATAGGCGAGGACGGATATGATAATATAATTCATATATGATAGATCTCCTTCCTCGATTGCCCATACAGCGTAGGGCACGTGTTTTACCGACTAAAGTACCAGGCCGTCAGAAACCTGTGAGAGTTTAAAAACAATAAACATGTGTGCACTTGCTGTACACTATACTGTGTGCACGCAAGCTTAATGAATGGAAATCAATATATTAAATGTTAGAAACCGTTGGCTTGTTTGTCCATTTATTGTATTCGTATTATACAAAAATGGTTATGTGTATTATTGTTAAGCTTCCATATATAACATTCAAAATAACGTAAGAGATACTTTTAAAGTAATAATATAAAATAAAACGGGTGAACCTTAAAAAAATATTAAATGGATTATGAATAGATAAGTAAAAGGGCTGTAACAAATTTATTAAATTGTAATTGTAAATTAATTAAAATAATTGTTAAATTATTTCAAGTAAGATAATGTCGTTGCATAAAGTAGTTAAAAATTTGCTCTCATCTCCTTGAAATCAATAGTTTATCGTCTTTCTCTATTTCTCTCTCTTTCTCTCTCCCTTCATCAATTTATCGGCGACCAAAACACCTGCGCTTAACATCTAAAGTAACAGGAGATCAGAAATTTTATGTAGTATCACTAGTAGCGAGGCACAAGGATTATAGACTGGAAGTCTATGATGCGAATCAGGGCCTAAGTAATCATTTAAGTAATAAGGCTGAAGTAGGTCTCATAGCCTACTTGTACTAGACAAGACAAGCCTTCAAAAGCTAAGTCACTGACTATCTACCTCATAAATCCTCATAATTTTGAATAAAACCACGGAACTAATGTATGGAGAATAATGATAGAAGAAGAAAAGCTATTAAAAAGTCAATGATCGGAATTTATGTACAACATTCTACCTATATCACCTCACTTGAATGATGGTATTTTTTAAAAAAAAATTAAAAAGCTTAGTAAAAATAAACGATTAAAACGAGTGTGTTAGTATATAGTGCGTAAATTGCGATACATACACTGGTTTTTTTGAAGAAAGAGGTGGTACCTCCTACCTTAACCTCCCTCCAACGCGTTTGCAAAACATTCGATGTTGCATTGTCCATGGGCAGTGTTTATATTATAGTGCTATCCATCAGGTTAGGCGCTTGCTCATTTGCCCGCCTACTCCATAAAAAAAACAAATTCGGTATAGCTAAAGCAACAGTCGTTAAATTAATATTAATATAGTTATGCCAATAATAATTGTTAAACTGCAAGACTTCACGATACTATAAGCTCATGCGCATAGATCGGACCAAAATAAATAATTAAAAGTTTTGAGGATGACCTGGGATAATTATTGACTTGATGGTATGACTTTAATCCATTTTATCTGTCCCTTGACCATGAACTCCGTAAAGAGTTCATAACATCGGAAGTTAAAAATGAAATTAAACGCTATGGAATCCGTAATTAAATATTTTCGTAGTAACAATGATTATATGTAAGTAATGTGATAAACAGAATTAATTTTAATTAAATTAAACTCTCATGTTTTAAAGTTATAGTGTGGTTATGTCTTTTATAACGGAATATAATCATATTAGTCCTTAGCACACAGAATATAATTTACATTGAGTGTAAATACAACTGCGTTTTTTGCCTGTGGATGTGCGATTCGTGGACAATGATTATCACACCCCAATAGATGAACATAATGATCTGCCCCTATACTTCCTTTGCCCTCTGCAAGTTTATGTTTGTTATCTCAAAACGTAATATTTGAATAGATTTTCAGTTAAACTCCAGAAAAAAGCAGAATTTATATTGGTAAACTCCGCGAAAACATACGCTTATATCCTCGAAAATGAATACTTATATTTAAAAGTACATTTATGTTTATAAATTTAACTTTTAACAATGACGATGTAGCTTAGACAGCGACAAATATTTCAAATAGGTATCATAAGTTTATATCTATCTCTGTTAATACTTCCTAGCTTGAATGCAGAATACTGATGTCTAGACATAAACCGGAATTAGTATTGTGTTTTAGACTATTGTTTAATAGTCATATTATTTTACACTACAATATTTTGTTTATGGGACTACAAATTAAGGGAAATACTATGTATAAAATTGATTTATTTTTTTAAAGGTATATTACTTGACATCGACACATATTATTGAAATATTTATGTTACTTCTCAATATTTTTCATCAATAATTGAATTGATGAAAAAATGAATTTATTGATGCAAAATTTTTCATCAATAATTTTCAATAAAATCAGTCTGATTGGTTTTTTGGACATTTTATTTTATCCATTGAAATTGATCACAAATTACCTATATAAAATAGTCAGTTTTTTCTACTCCATTATGATATGACTTTAGAAAACACTCTCTGACGCCATCCTGTCGGAAAAACTGAAATTGACCTGAAAGTATCGCCTGTTTGCGATGGCTTGTATGGTAGACAAATTTCAATGAAAGAAAATTTCAAAGACTTCCGGTAGATGGCACTGTAACCAATAAAAAATTCCATAGATATCATTTCAAGAAAGGAAGCTTCTTGTTTGTTTGCAAGAAGAATTATGAGAACCATAATAATAAGACTCTTGGAATAAAACTACATTGCTAGTTATTCTACCGCCACGTAATATGAAAGACTTAGTGTGTTTTGATTTTAAAGGACCGGTCTTTCCAGTCTTATAATTTGGCATTACATATCATATCTCTGTGTGACTTGCGCAGAACGGAATCAGCCGTAGTTTCTTTTTTGTTGAGCTGTGTGTCGATATCGAGCAATTATGTGACAATGAACTGTAATGGGTAAACCTATCACGCATAAGAGACCCCATCCAGTGCTTACTTAGTTTGACAATGACCAATATCGATTTTTTTATCAATGTCTATTAAAGGAAATTCAAAAGTTAATTTAATAATTTGCATGAGTACCTATATGTATTAATTATGATAAGTTCCCACGCATTACATAATATTTTTATGAACATATAACAGAAAATAGTTTAATATGCAATTAAAAACATTCTTAACATAAAAACTTTACTTGTTTTCCAATTTTCATAATGCACAGACAAAACTCATCAAAACTTTTATTATACACATCAAGTGGCGTTCTTTGTGTTGCGAGTACAACCCACACAAATTCAGTGCAATACAACCTCTACAGCTTTCTGACAGCCTGGTACTTGGTCCACCAGAACACGTGTTTTCGCGCAATATTCTGAGAAATGGGGGTCGTTTAAGGTTAATTCAGATAAAAATAAATAAGGGAATAATAATTATTTCTGTTATAAGAAAAAAAGCTAGATTGCGCTTGAAAAGGAATGACGGAGTCAATGTATTTTTATGCACACTTATTACTTGGTACCAAATCTAGAAACAAAAATGTTACATAATTAAAACTAAAGAATGCCTTATCTCCTTATCTAATATCCCTCCCTTAATACCTCTACTACCCTTTTAAAAGGGACTCATTAACACTATATATAGAACAATAATAAATAAATATGCGGTCGCCTAACAGTCGAAATTCGACTAATTTTTCAAATGTTATAAACTTAAATAATGTTTTTTTTTTATTGTATATAAAACGGTTACAACGCATAAATATACATATTTCGTTATTTCAATCATTCCTTTTGTCTGAAGTATATGATCCTATTATGATGAACATATATTAAGCAACGAAGTCAATTTTGTAATTATTATAGATTCTAAAATTTGAATTCGATATAGAAATCTGTTTCATTCTCAAGCAAGTAATACGTGTTTTGGCATTTTTGGTGGGCACGTAAGGAAAGTTAACGTATACGATTCCGTTTTGCCTTTTCCTGTGGGATAACAAGAGGCATAGGTTTAGTTTTGTTTTCAGCGGCAAAAGTATGTTCTTGCGACTTTAACGCTTTGAGTGCGTTGAAACTTTTGAACTTGAAAAATTACCCCATGTACAATAACAAGCCCAGCATCGCCCAAAACGTAAATTCCATCATCATAACTAAGTGCTTGGCTCCCCATCGTCGAAATTTAATCTATTATGTACAATTTTTTAATTTACATATCTCATATTATAATTCGAATTTCTTCTTTGTTACATATATACGTGCATTTTAGTTTACTTTCTTTAAACCACTTTAAGGTAGACTGACAGAGAATTCTATTGGCCTTAAACTCGCCTTGTACTTTGGACTTATGCAAAAGTTAAATAAATAACCAATACGTGGGAAACGTGTAAATAATATAAAAACTTCGAAATTACCCTTCCAAAGACCACGTGGCTTTGACATCGAGCGTACCAGGAATTCAGAAAAGTCAACGATAGCCTTTTTATTCATTGGATAGCTCAATGTGTGTACACTCGTATCATATCGTATCGTATCTTAGCTGTAATTTACAGTGTCAAACTAATTATTAATAAATTATATTTTTATTATCAAAATATTATCATAACAACTTTTAACCTATCGAAACAAAATACAGTTCAAAGAAAATACATCAAAGAAAGAATACGTTAGTTTTCATATATACAAAATCTGATGTTTTCTTATTTATCTACTTTAATATAGCTATTTTCTGCGTTATGTTGGTTACTATAATTCTTTTTGTTATTCCTCCCGATATAAATAAAAATTAATGCCTGTAAAGTTTCTAAGCAAAGAAAAAAAAACTGTTCTTATCATCGAATTCTTCTTAAATTTGTATTTAATTGCAAATTACAAACAAAATAAAATGAAAAAACTCCAAAACAACCCATTCAAAACACAGGAGCCTTGGTGTTGCTATTTTCTATTTAAGGGGCGCGCCGAACACGTTTTTAACTGGGAGAAGTACTAGGATATCAGAAACAGCAAAAGTCTCCGCATACAACCATTGCATGTGTGTGCCCTTTACAATACAGGACTGGAAGGGTACCCCACCCTTCTGTAATTCTGTAATTCATCACTCACCCCAATTTTATTTGTCAGTGCCCTAACGAAATGAAAAACATTAAGACTATATATAGTTTATTGCAATGTTTGTATTCAAAAATTATCGACACCATTTTAGAAATCTTGCCATTTTGTAAATCCACCATTTTGTACATTTTTACTAAAAAAGTTTTAACCTCTTGAACGACAATTTATTTTCAGTCAGCACTACTCTGGCAGACGATTTAATTTTATTAGTTTGAAGACAGAGGAGGGATTGATAAAGAAACTTACGGTTTTGTTGCTCAAATAATTTGTTATTATTAAAAATAATATTTCTTTCAGACATTTATATGAATGATTATTGTTGCATATATATAAGAATATAATTAGTATTTAAAAAGTTCGTGTTCATTTCCGTACAAAAGGTTAATGTTAATATAATACATAATACATTCGCATGTCATGGCAGATGAGTTTCAATTGCTAAGGTTTTGAATGTTAAGATAAAATGCGTAAACTAAACTATCTAGTACTAAAAGATCTTTACTGTGTGTACTAAATCTTTAGTACACACAGTAAAGATCTTTTTTTCTGCGCTAACCGTTCTTCCCCAAATCGTGCATTATCTCGATTCAGTTGTTTGAGTTGTAAAATATTAAAAACGAAAAGAAAAATATGTTTGAAATATATTTTTGAACAAATCATGAGGAAGGTACTTTTACTTCTTTCAATCAATTTTATCTAAATGTCACAGCGGTTGTCAAACATCACGTGTTTCTACCTCAATTTTACTAGGGCATTAAAAACGGAAAGAGAAGCGTCGCTTAGTCCCTTTTTGTGCAGCCTAGGTGTAATGTACACACATGAAAATTCATCGATGGAGCTTTCACTTTCACAATACTGCGAACTCTTTTCAAGATATGATGTCCTGGTGTGTAGCTATAGCAAACATATGCTCACCATTGCAAATATTTAACTTCCTTAGAAATAGTCCCTTACAAAGGTTATTTAACAGATCCGATAAAACATAATATAGGGGGTTAAGACGCTTTCTCCGACGACGGCAGCGGCGTACCACGCTAGAGCTGCATAGGTTAAGCGGGAGCGGACGTAGGTCTTATAGACCCCCAATTTGGTCTTCAGTGGGAGCCTGGATGCCAGAATAGGGTATAAAACCGCTCGAGTTGCCCTGGCCTATTTGACACAATGGTCGACCTGGGGAAACAGGCGCAGCGAGCGGTGTATTCGGCTACCGAGGTACATAATCGTGTACCATTGCAAACATTGAACTTCCTTAGAAATAGTCCCTTACAAAGGTTATTTAACAGATCCGATAAAACATAATATTTGTGCAGTAACATTAGTGTACATTATACATTATATATATTATACATATACATTATTGTATCTCTGTGCACTTTGAACAATTTAACGAAGATCAACAAAATTTACCAAGTTCTACATGAACTTTTTAAATTTACCTAAAATCTTTATCTTCCCATTGGATTATTAAAAAGAAAATCTAAGCATTGACACATGGTTTGACCAATACAAATCTGGTCCAACTTAAGCTTAGTTCTGTATGAGCGCAGTCGTATTTTTTGCTTGTTCTTAAAACACTAAATCTGCGCCAACAAAATTTTCGGTGGTTGAGCCACGCAGCATATCCGTAGCTACTGATTGGGCCAACGCCCTTTCACAAAATCTGCATGAAGTGGAAGTGTTTATGCCTCCGCGTTTCGTCCGGTGAGTGAGGTTGCCGGTGGAACACTACACGCCTCCCCTTCTCACTATTCCACCTTGAAAACCAGCAACGCATTTGCAAAACGTTCGATGTTGCAAATGTCCATGGGCAGTAAACGTTTTCAAAAATCGAGCCGCTTACTCGTTTACCTGCCTAATCCATAAAAAAATTAATCACTAAAATGAGTTAAATTATCTCTTATAACACTAACCTATATCATCGTAAATTATAATTGTACAGTATTTTCAAACTATCCGTAAATCAAGTAGATTTATTATATTTATTATATTATATTTAAAATAACATTAAATGAACAATAATAATTTAATTAATTATAAAAAATAAATAATAATGAATTCAATTCAATTTACATTTACAATTTTTTCCAATTCGCCAAGTATTAAAAACACTACCTGACTCAAGCAGCTATCATCATCATACCAGGACTTTAGAAATCTGTTAGCAATAAGGAATCGCATAAATAAACGTTTATGATTTATTTAATGACGTATTTTGTTTTACCTTACACTGCGTTAGATCCGGTCCTCGCAATTATTTTATTTCCGAGAAGCGAGCTGCACACCCGTGGTGCAATGATCTTATTTATTATGTGAATTCACTTACGAATTGGGTGATTTTCATATTCAACATTTTTTTTAATGAAAATAAACAATACCAAGAAAAAAAATCGCCCTTGGAGACCGAGTTCGAAAAAAAAAATCATCGTCTCGAATGGGTTAAAAGACAAGACGTCGTATAACTTTCAAATTCTTTACAAAATCATCTTAAAAGATAGGTTTTTAGTGCCCTCTGATATATTAACACAATAGCTCGTTCTTTTGTAAAGACTATCAACATTCAATCTACTCATACGTACAGATTATAGGCAGTGGCGGTACTACCAAACAAGCCCAAAAGCCCGGCTTTCCCTACTAATGAGTAAAATTTATAAATCTTAATTAGCTTTAATTCCTCGGGGAATCCCCGTAGCACGAGTATTATAAATTTGGAGCCAAAGATTTGAAGAACAAACAACCACATGTACATAGAAAAAAACATTTTTTTTTATTTAGTCACTGTGGCGGACACCTGTGTCAACAAGAATTGTATGCACATAATTCAATATCAATCGATATATTCCATGTCGATTGATATTTCGCTTTCGCTTTTCCCGCACACATGCGGAATGCATCCATGGACAGTAACCTCCATTTAACATCTGATATCCTAGTATATGACTCCGTCATGCACGTGTTTACTACTGCTGTAAAACATTGAAAAAAATTACTGGACTGCCTTACAACAAGCATATCAGACATAAGGCTGATTTTAAAGATAAACAACAGCCAAGGTAACAAAATTTCAAGTGTACATTTTAGCAAAATTTTCCTAAATTTTGTTTTTATCACGTTTTGACTTAAGATACTTAATTAATCAAAAGAAGAAAAGAACATAAAACATATTTATTTCTCTATTTTTTCGTAAATCATATAGAATAGTATTATTATTAATTTGTAGTTACCTCTTGTGAATATGCCGCATACATATTAAAAATATAAGTTCTAAATTTATAAACATTTCGAACAAGTGAAAATGCTTCAAGTAAATCTATATCGAATTCGCTGTTCATATATAGAGGAAAATTTCATTTAATACTCAAGATATGAGCTGGTCCTAATGAAACTGTAAAACAAATTACATATTACATACATTAAGGAGAAGCAAATCAAAACTATCTAAATAGCTCCAAATACAGGGTGGGCCAAAAATTTTTACAAATAGCAACACTTGATTTCTCCAAAACCGTGAGAGCAAGGGGCGCGTGGGTGGCGGGG
>DWHO01004542.1:0-10989 GCA_018247575.1 Eurytides lysithous rurik
CCCCCCCCCTCCCACATCAAAAAATTAAATTGCGTCCTCTGAGAAATGCACGCTAAGGCCTAAAAAAATGTAACATTTCAATGGACTAAAGTAGCATTGCTTACAATATCAGCACAAAGGTTTGATTTATTCACAAATTGTATTGTTAAAGGGATTTTAATATTCGAGATCTGTTTGCAGAAAGGAATCAATTAAAAATGTACTATTTTAGAGAAACTTTACGGCAATTGCGAGCGTAATATCAACTCGTAATCGACGATATAGTTTTCATTTGACAAAATCAATAGGTCAAAGTGAGAACTTATTAGGAACAAGTAAGCTACGAGAGACGTAGATCAGAGAGTTTTTTTTTGCTTTGCCTTAGCAAGGTCAACATCAAAGTTAATTACAGGGCGGTCGATATAATGACGGTATATAATTCGCGCCTAGTGAAAGAATTCTAACACATCATTTTTTTTCACACGGTTTGAGGTAGAAAATAATAAACGAGACATATGATGATTACACAAGTAAGAGAATGGAAGAATATTAATACGAAAAAATATATTACTACTCCTTTTTATTTTGCAAAAAAATTCAAAAGTGCTATTTTTTTCTCCATGCTTCATGCTCGATGTATAGTTATTAGACTGAACACGTTGGCCTTCAAACAAAAATACAGTGCTTCCAATAATGTGTTAGCAATGTAATGTGCAAAAAGTTAGATGCTTGACGATATAATAACTGACCCTACAAAAGAGTCCTGCCACTTTTCTTGCAATTTATAACAACACAGGAATTGGTCGTCCTATTAATTCAATTCATAAATGTCAAATTAAAAACATTATGTCCGTGTTCGAACGTACACTGCGAGTGCATTGCCCACAGTAACCAAAAACTTCCGTTATAGACTGCTAGTATGCTGATGCAGGGCACTAAGGAAATTATTAATGTCATAAATCATTGACGCCATTTTTGTAATAACATCTAAAAGGTGAGCATACACACACAGAACTTTGAACACGCGATCAAAGCAATTTTACGACCATGTTGCTTCCACTCGGAAGTTGTTTATTTTAATTTCACATAAGAGCACTCATATAAAATAGATTGTCTTTACTGTAAACTGAATGCCACAATATTTTACTCGCACCGTATATCTCATCTATATACCTGTATGCACAATAACCTTTGATTTTTTTAAATGCGGTAGTCATTGAATTGCGGTAACCACAATTCCTAATTTTATTAAAGACACTAGTTTGTAATTCTTTTATAGCGCAAAAGATGGACATGATTTTCGTTACCGGCATTATTTATGAAAGAGAGAGAGGTTATATGATAAAAATTAAAAAACATAATAAAAATTCACGCAATCGAAGCCGCGGGCAAGGCTTGATTGCTTGAACCTAAAGCATCAAATTCAACAATTTGATGCTTTAGGTGATGATATCTACTCTGACACGAGGTTGTGATTTAACATCCTAGCAACACACCGCAGTCAAACGAGTTTTTGTGTGTTGAATTTTATATCTTCAAAAATCGCTCGTAAAATAGTCTTGGCCAGAAGTTTTGTACACCTAACAAATTTAGTATATGTGCTCTTAGAATTGGAGAAATTTGTTTTGAATGTTATATTTATATAATGTTTTCTTTTATTTTAACTATTACTTCACATTATTAAATTAATCTTTTTTATGAATCTCATTGGTCTAATTTCGAATTTAAAATTCTGACATTTCAAACAACATACCATTATAGGTTATTAGGACCAAAAGCTTGGATGTTATAATATTGGAAAATCACTTCTTCCCAGTGGTATCGGTCTTAAAAGATCTTAATATAAAATGTCTCCTGGAAGCCACCTTGAAAATTTAGGAAACCAACAGTCGGAAGATTTAAAATAAATCATCTCATGAAAAGTTCTTCAAAAACTTCGCTTGATAATCTCTGAAAACACGAAGAAACTATTTACCAAATAATTTTCACCCATGTCAAGATCTAAAAAATATCAATAATTTCTATGACCATAAAGTGATAAAACGTTATAATAATAGGTTTTATTTAAGACCATATATTGTTCCGCATAAAACCGGAAGCTATTGTGGGTACTAAATACTTTTAGCCAAGGTTGAATGTGGCCGAATTACAACCGCAAGACGGATTTAAGTCTTGATAACTTTTCTAAATAATGTTTAGCAATATAAATCACTCCATACCCGTCAACATGGTGGGCACAGCATATTATTCTTGTATTTGAAATATAAAAGAAAAATCAAATTCCTAAAGCCCGACGTGATTTCCGAAGTCGTACAAAGAACTAAGATACACGCATGCCGTGTGCGCCGATGCTTGCAAGTTCAGTGAAGCGAGCGCATGCAAATATTCATGCTACATCAAACTCGGCCTATAACGATAGGAACGGTTGCACAAATCGGTACGATTAGATCGTCCGACCATAAGCAACAAGAGGAGAAGGGGGGGCAACTGAAACAAAACAGAACCGTAACCGTTACGCTGAAAACGCATCTTAATAAACAAGTAGCATCTTGACTTACGTCTAATAGTTGATCGTTATCGAAATAAACTAGCACGCTCTATGTTATATATAGCTGGCATTTGTTGAAAGAAACTCCATATATATTTAATCGATGACTCGATTGACGCAGTTACTAAGCCGTTGATGAGAGGTTATATTTATAACTTTGCAAGTATTTGTATAACGTATATATAATTGTTACAATACCTATATGTAACACAAACAACATAATATTATGTCAGACAGCGCTTATCAAAGGATATACAATCTAACTTCAAACCAAGATCTAGTTCGATACACGTACAATATTTTCTTTTTTAACCTAAACGTGATATATACCACCGAACAACTACTTTTTGTCGTAACTAGAGCCTTATTATTTGATACATAAATGGAAACGAAAAAAAGCGATAAAAATAATTACAATTTTATAAAAATTAAATGTTTCTTATAACAGAAAATAAATTTTAAATTGATCCTACTATGTTAATCATTAAATATTTAACAAAATCATTATGTAACTCCAAACTAAACGAATAAATTAATAAAGGTTGAGTTAATTTCAAAGCAATCAAGCGTAATAACAGAGATACGAGCGATAAATATTTATTTTTTAGTTAATCATATATATAGGTTTTGAACTTTGACGGACACGTTAAGATACATAACAATTATACCTAAATTTCCACAAACATTTGAAAGATATTAATGAATTTATCTGTTCAACACTTTCATTCACAACATTTCAACATTCACAACATTTTGTCTCTTATGTCAATATAACTATACAAATGTAATTAATTCTGATTGAACAAATGACAAATGGGATTTATAAATTTCATTTAGTTTATCTTTTCTTGTTACTGCAGAAGCCTTTTTCGTAGACTTCGTAATACTACTGTTAACACACATAACAGAGAACAATGTTTTTACCAAGGTCAAGTAGCGTCTCAGCTGTACCAACACTAATGTTTATCCGATTTTCCGAAGGAGTCGATCAACGCAAATAAGTTCATTTAATTACCGTTTTCGAACCGCCACTTTATTGATTTAAATAGAGACACGAAGGAATGGACTTACACCAGTGCAGCTTCTTTACACATCAAATATTTATTCTAATGAAAGGATCATAAGATTACAGAGAGCGATAACATACCGACAATGTGCCCATAACGCATATTCTTAACTGACCATTATCGATTTAGATTTTAAACATTGATATACATACATGGCTGCATCGGTACTTACGCTTATTACCAAGGTTAGTTAAAACGTTTCGATATTAGCTGGCTACTGCAATTTGCACTAAATAAACAATCTGTATCAGAATGATTTTCTATATACCACCACATGTCTATAATAACACATATTGTATAAAGATCTTGTAAGGGAGTAGATACAACTCAAATCCTGGCACCGGCGAATTTCCTAATTCGGAAATTCAAGTGATGAATTACCACTTGCTCAATGGTGTAGGTGCGTGGTGGTCAGTGCCCTTATGGATATTAGCGGGCCCGCCTTACAGAGTACATGTACTCAGCCGTAGGATATATACAGTACTAATATTTACTTTTTTTTTATTTGCAGCGACAAAATCATCAAAGACCAATATTGTTTCACTATCCGAGGTGACAGATTAAAATACGTTAATCATATGAAACAAAAATTTAAATAACATCGCGTTTATTTTGTTTATTAAAATTTCAACGTCTCGAACATTCACTTTATAGAATCATTTTACTGGAAACGCTACAAACAGACGTCTATAAGCTTTATTTTCATAATGAGTAGTAATCGCAAATAAAAAAAAAAGAAATATACCAAATCATAATTTTTTTACATCAATACTATATAACGTCAACAAGGTTTTATTTATTACACATGAAATACTTATGGCTTTATTACAAGAACATTGTATATCCTATTAACAGCCAAGGTCTTTGTAGCAGTTTTTCAATCACTGCATATATATAATATATATAATTATTTAAAAACACAAATATGCCTAGATTTAGTACTACTACATTATATTGAAAAAATATCAGTTCGTATTACAAAAACAATTAAATAATTTTTCTTATTTTGCCACTGGTTTGGAAAATTAACGTATTGTATAGGACGTAAATTCATTTGCCAAAACATCGCGTTATGGCGACAGCACTTGAGTACACAATATTTCATATACACAATAGTCATTCGTTATGACGTTCTGACAGAACCGTGAGGTAAGTATTGTTATCAAAGGTTCGCAGTATTTTATTTGCCGATATAAAATAAAGTAGAGCCAACATTAATATTAAAATTAACAGCTAACATTTTCTTCACAAATTCCGGTATTATATAATTTACAGCCTTTGCTATAAAAACTTTACTAATATTATTGATGCTAATGTGTTTGTTTGGCTGCTAGACTGTTTATAGGCTAGCTTATAGCTATAGAGCAAACCCAGTTTATCGTAAAGAAATCCTAATCTGTATGGCGCAGTTGCAAAACGTTAGCTTCGGCGTCACAGGTCTTGGTTTCGATCCATATCCAGGTCAAATATTTGTATGAACTACAGATAAATGTTTCGGATCTGAGCGGTTGTGACTGTAAAATTTATTCACGTAAAACGTTCTTATAATATCTGGTATTTCTGTCGCACAATAAGAGCAACTTTGTTTTTTTAATTGACAATAAAAACATTAACATTAACAACTTACAGTCCGATCGGTTGAAGTAAGTTGGTGTTAAAGACCAATTAAAATAGTTAATAATAACAATATCATTTAATATCTCCCACAACAGAAATAGGAATACAAAAACATTCTTACAGTAGACTGCATCATCTCGCACAAATGTCGCTTCTTTACGCCGAACTTTGTCCTCAAAACAGGTTCCAATGTGAAACTTTGTTACGAAATGACTCAAGATCTTCGATATTCTTACGTACTTCATCTTTTAATCTCATCTGTTAAAATTATTTCGAAAAAATCTTGAGAAATAAATTACCAACAAAGCAGTTCAGCCTGCCATTTCTATCTTCATAATAGTAACGCTTTCGAGTCGATACCAAAGAGTTGATGTATAACATAAATGGAACAAAACTATTTAAATAATCATAATTAAAACCAATTTTCAAAGCACAATGTGTTTCAGTAGGGGTTAATAATATCGACTCACCTCAAAACATGTATATGATTGTAATAAGAAAAAATCATTGTTTAAACTCTATTGTAATATGTATGCTTTGACGCAAACAAACACTATAACTTGTAACAATGTAAATTTTAAACAATCATATCAAGAAAAAAAAACTTCAAAAAGTGATTATAATAAAATAGTTTTGTGATGAAATCGAAATTTCTTCACGCCCTAATTCGAAGACGTCTCAACTTAAGTACAGGGTGGGAATAAGAGCAGTCAGCTCGACACCATTCCCGTAAGGGCTGATTGCCAAAGCACGCGATGAGTATAACGATCTTTTGTTTAAACCAGACTTATTTTTCACATTTTTCACCTTAACAAATATTATTATAAAGCATAATTTACACGTGAAAGGGTAACTTAACTAAAATAAAGTAATAAGATATTTATTAAGTTGTATAAAAAAGTGCATTAAAGTTTTTATCATCAATATCAAACATGTTAATAAAACAATAAAAGAACCAATAGAACAAACTATGATATCAAGCCCCAAAACACTGCTACCTACACCTATTCTGCCCGACTACCATGACGAATACGTCATAAATATATGACATTAGGAAAAAATGAAAAAAGGAATATTTTTGAAGCCATCAACAATCCATGCAATTGATGATTGATGAATGATGAATGATGATGCAAAAAAAAAATTTTATTCATACTTAATGTAAACTAACTATTATATCGGTAGGATATTTTATAAAACTGAATGTTCGTAATCCTCGTTCGTTGATATTTGTAATCCTCGTTCGATTTCGAAATTTCCTCCAAAATGTACCACATCGTGTGAATATAGAATTCTAAAACAGTTAGGACTGATAATATATGTGTTGGTCGGCCAAAATAACAGATGCGAGAGCTATACGAAGCGTACCACTTTCAAATTATGCAAAAAAACCGGAGTGGTAGATTTTGCATACATAACAACATTACGACATTAGAATACTAAAACGTTCGAGATAAAAATGTGAGAAAAAATTTCAAACTCTATAGCTCAGGGCTGAGAATTAATTGTCGTTGAGAAGCGAAGCGCGCTAATATATACTTAGTAATTACGTACTTGTATATTACAGCTTAATAGCTGAATTATACAAGCTTGCAATAACTGACAATACTAATAACTAATAATTCTTACCCTTTTCCACTTTTTCAACCGTACGTTATAACAGTGTTATATAATGACAAAAATATTTCTTATGTTACCAATTTCATTTAGGTAGCTAATGCCCAAATTTAATCATTACATTATCGTTACAAAATTGAGAACTTTATTTGTAAAAATTTTTAACGGTCCTATATCGTTCTCAACGGACGTGAATTAAAACACCGTGTCACCGAAAAATGTTTATTTACACTGAAAACTTGGCTATCGCAGTTTTTCATTTAACGGTTTACAATATTCATCAATTGTGTGGAAATATTTTGATATACACGTTTTAAAGACATAACTTTTTATATAAATATAATACTACAAATGTCAGTAACTCAATCCGTTTATCGTTCGTTATCGAAAACCCGAGATAACCACGCAATCCGTCGTTTTTAAACTGTGTACTATTTATAATCTTTACTATACTCAAATCTATGATTAGACATAATCTTGCATCATCCGCGGACAAGTAGAACGGAACATGAATCCCGGCGGCTATGTGATAAAATGTCCTATTAATTTAAGTACATCATAACCGTCAGTTGGGTTTTAAGTTATTCAATTTCTACGAAACAGGATGTTCGTTTAAATAATGTATGTAAAATGTGTTTGCAACACAATATAATAGACATTATATTACAGCAAGAAGAGCTTCCTTTTTTCAAAATATTAAACACACAGGAGGACAGACAAATAAAAAGACACATATATCTACACTATCTATAGTATAATATGTCTTGTTTGTTACCTAAAAACCAGAGACTGCTGAACAAATATCTATAAAACATTTATTAATATTATAAAATGAAATAATTTGCAAAATGTACCGTTGTATTCTAAGGGACGGACCGAGTCTTATTTGGGATGATGTTTGTCCTTTTTCTCTGTAAAGCTTCATCAGAACTCCGAACCCTAGTGGAAATGTTAAGTCTCCACGAGTTGGATTTTATAGCGTTTCCATTCAAGTATTCGCATTAATAAAGAAAAAAAAATCATCACATCAGTTTTGCTGTTCCTCAAACTTAAAAACTGAAATACATTGCCCTATTAAATAGTTAATTATATTTGTATATAAACGATATCAGTAAGAATATCCAACGTCCCACGTTTCGAATCATCAAGAAACCTCTTAATAGTACCTAGTTAAGTTATGGCACCATTGATGTAACAATTTTAGAGCCAATATTAAAACCGCTAGACCGGCCGTATATTACGAGATTATTAAACGAAAAAGTAGTTTCGCGGCATTCGTCCTAATATGCGAAACAAGTTTTAAACCGACGTCTAGGCCGTATTGAAACATGTGTAGTGTTTCACATGATCAACAACAATTATAATGACAATGCAGACAAAAACAAATTCCCATCATAACATTCTAATGATATTAATATTTTAGTTTCTGTTATTAAAAACGAAAGTTATCGGTTTTTTCCTTCTTTACGCATTAATAAAGTTTCAAACAGATCAGCATGTTTTTCTTCAAACTATGTATGGGCAAATTGGCAAGCAAATTGACATAGGCGACGATTGCCGTGGACTCAAGCAAAAAAATCCACGCACAAAGCGGCTGGCATATTATTTTAAGAACTTTCAGAAATTAAGACGTATTTTTATTCCCACGCTACAAAAAATTTGACATAACAAGATCATAATAAAACTTGAAATACCTAAATATTGGCTACATTCAAAATATTATGACCATTTCTCGTAGTAATAATTCTCGGAATCTCCAACACAAAATCCAACAATCATCAATCGTGCCGAGAGACACGTGCGCGGGATTATATCGGTATTTTGTATATCTTGTCTTCAATCAGAACTAATCGGTCGCCAAAATAACAACGTCGTTAAAATACTTCTTGCCATTTTAACCATTTCTAAATAATGGCACAAATTCTGATGCAAATGAGTGATACAAAAAATATTTATTCCAGATTGGGAGTGTTATTCACTTATACAATTTAAATAAGATCTTTTTTTTAATTTCTCAATAGGAATCAATTGTCACCTATTTTAGTAGGTGACACAAAGAGGTCATGTCTTTTGAAAACTGATGGTTTGCTCCGTCGACGAATCGACCACTTCTAACAGCCATTTATCATATCTATTATATAACAAACGATGTAATTTGATCTGCATAAAACAATGACCCGATATCATTATATAGCCCAAACTATAAAATTACATAAATGTTTGAATAAACAAAATCTCTACCCAAAACTTAGAGACAAACTACGGAACGTTAAATACTATTAAACAATTAGATATTTCATTACAATAAATACGATTGCTTAGAATAATCACCTTTTAAACGATTACGTTGTTTACGTAGAGCTCTGTTTCCAAGTCCATTGCGCTACTTTGCCGTTTGATTTAGGATCGTTTTCCCTTGACAACACTAGAAGGACTTCTTGCGAACATAATATCTGTTTTAAGTTACACCGTCTGGAGGAAAAAGACAATGAAATGTCGCTGTAATGCCGGATTTGGAGATCGATTACCAATCTACCGAAATACTGCGGAAATTGACACAAACGCTCGCAAACCCAAAAACAAAACAATTGATATGGGGAAAATATTAAAAAGTGGACTATTAATTATATATACACCTAATTCTGTTTTTACACGGTAGATTGGTTCCAGAAAAAACTGTGTAAAAAAACCGTGTAAAAAAAAGACATTGATCGTATGCAAAAATATTAACACATTTGAATTGCTCTGACCAGTAAATTTGCTTGTATGAACAAAAAGGGAATTCCCATAAATTTGTGATATGAACATATATTACATAACAGCTATTAAATTTGACAAAAAAAAAAGGTAAGCACAAAAATTTTAAATCGTGCTAAATGGAATAAATCGTTTAAAAAAATTAAAAATATTTTATTTTCAAACCGTGTTATATCAAAACCGTGTAAAAAAAACACCGTGTAAAAACAGAATTAGGTGTATCTATAATTACATCGTTAATACAATATAGCAAATTTTTAAAAGAAAGAGAAGTTTATTTTATAACAGCAAAGAATACATTCGTTCACATGCGGATAAAATAAAGACCTGATGATTTCCTCCATAATCATCATCAGACCATTTGAACATTCTTGTCACCGAAGCCACGGACGCCCGACTTACTCTATACTTATCAGCGGACATATTTTTATTTACAGAGTGATGCGAAAACGGTTAATAAAGAGAAGTCAAAACCGTCGTTAACTATGATATCAGTACGACATAACGGTATAAAATACTTATGTCTGATATTAACTACCTTAGTAACTAGTGTAGCAAACTATTAGACCGTAAACACGTTACATCAAAGAAACTTTAACGTTACCTCTGAAGACTCTTTGTACTACTAAATTTTAACCCGCTATCATTTAATATCTAAACCTTTCATAAGGTTAAGAAATATAAACGCGTCTTATGAATTACATAAATAAGTTAAACCATTATAACTGCCTACTAAGTGCATGATGTTACGTAAAAGTTAATGACTGTTGAATGCTTAGGCTCATTTAAAATTACATGAACCACTCACCACTTGTCGTTATTTACCTGAAGTAGTCACATCTGGCTTTCGTTTTCAATATATTCATAAACTTACCTTATTAAATGGGAATACGTGAGAATGAACTTATGTAAAAAACAAAGCATAAGGCATACTGATGAATAAAACATTATTGAATTATATTACAGATTTTTTCTTGTTCAGACCTATATACGCGTTGTATCTATTTGCTCAGTAGTACAGTGAGTTATTGAGACTTATTTTGCAAGTTCCTTAACTCGTGCTGTTTTTTCATCCTGGCCACAGATTTCTGCCAGCAAGTATAGCTAGAAAGGTGAACTAAAATGCTTTAAAAATTACATCGAGATATATAAACCAATATTTACATTTAATTGTTAAGTTTTTATTAATATATCAACTGAGATCGACCTTCATACGGGGCAATAATTGGAGTTGGACTTTCTAACTTTACTGTCTTCTACTTTATTGGATAATTAAATTATTATACTTGAATAACTCGAAGACTGCACTAAAAAACCCAAATCGTCACTCTTATCTTATCTGGACTGACGTTGATGCTTTTAGCCTATGCGGCTATGTAAAGCTTCATCGGATCGCCTAATCCG
>DWHO01004543.1:0-10988 GCA_018247575.1 Eurytides lysithous rurik
TACACTACATACGCTATACCAAGATCATGGAAATTAGTCTCTACACTGGCGGAAAGAATTTTATATGGTGTTTGGAATTAAAAGTACTAACTTTATTATAAGCGTACATGTGAGGAACCAACAATGCCTAATAACCAGGCCAATCTTTACGAATTTATTATATATTTAAGAATTATTAAATACGCAATCGCTATTGTTGCTGACGTCACAGGTTATTTCCTCTCGCGTACTAATGTAACAACAAATATTCCGCATGAGGGCGTTAATCCATTACGAATTTTATGTATGTAAATAAAACACCCGTATAACAACATATTAATATGCTATAGCAAGCATCGCGGTCTTAAATGAGTCATCGAGTAAGGATCGAAAGCACTACACATCATTCAATGGCAGTTAGCGAAGTACTTATACTATTCTAATGCAAAATATAATTATACCTACCAGTTATTACTTCGTGGAACAGAAAACAAATACAAAACACTACAGTCTAGTAACATGTACTTTTAATATAATTGTTAGTTAATACAAACTTTTTGAAGTGACCTTTTGAATTGACCAGAGAGAGAGGACCAATCATTTCGCTTTTTTTTAAAGCAGATGAAGGTTTTGACAGTTTAAATTATTTTGTGAATTCAGTGAATATTAAGAAAATAAGTCACATAATTTACATCTGGTCTATTGTTCTTCTGTGTTTTGCCCTAGGTCAGATAACAATTGATAAGTTATTTAATTAAACGGATTGTCATTATGTAAATAAGTGTAATATATAAATAAATAAAAATCGCACTTAAAACCGTGGTAAACAAATTATACAATTTCAAAATATTAGTTGCGTGTAACGTATTTACACGCAATACATTTAAAGTATGATATATTATTTAATTTTCTTTTATATCACTCGAGAAACTAATTTCATAATACTCTTGTTTACAGACTCGTTTTGATCAGTCTTTCAGAAGCCACGCGTTATGGTTGGGAAATTATGGCAGACGACGCATAAGAGAATGCCTGGAATGCAGATAAACATACAATGTGTGCAGATCTGACCTCATATTTGATATCAAATAACTCAGTCAATTATACTCGGGTAAACGCCCATACCGTCAAGCAAAATGAACAATGCAAGCAAAACAATGTACTCGATTCAAAACAACTTTATTATGCTATTAAAGTGATTCATATGTACCTTTAAGCCATAACTTAGAAAATACACAAACCTCTATTTTATTATAAAAAAAATTATTATGCCAGTGATAATATTTCATAAATTAATATGTATTATTACATATCTACTAATCTCTTTAAAATATTGCCAAAAAGCCTACCGATAAGTTTTTACAATAATCTTTGGTAGAAATGGTAACAGCTGTTTAAGGCAATATAATCGCGCCAAATCATTATTTACAAATAAAATATATACACAATTACATTGTGTGATAATGAAAAAAAAAACAATATGGCTTCCTAAAGTTAATTTAAAACTAATTAAATTACTAGTAGCCTATAACATATTTAGCGTTGAGCTGCCACCACCTATTTTTGAGTATGCACTTCTGTAAATGTTGCAACAGAACAGTGAGTTCATAAGAGCATTTAATGAAGAAGAACTTTGAGTTCTATATAATCCGGAGGAGACTTCTTCTAAGCTGGCTTCACCAATAAACTGCTGTAGATCACTCTTCGGGAAACCTTCATTGTAGTATTGTTTAATTGTATCATATGCATCCATTATAACAGAAATAAATAGACTAAGCACTACATAAATATAAAGACTTATAAATGAGTATAAATACACTCTGCTAAACCACCAGAGCATTGGTGATTTCTTTGACATAATGGAGAATGTTGCAAACATATCATCTCCATTAATAAGTGAAAAAAGACACTCAGATGTTGTTGCTAATGACCGGAACTTCATGTGGTATGGTCCCAATATCAACCAACCACAAAACATGAAGCCAGCATAAAGTAATAAAGCACAACAAGAAAATCTAAATATTTTTGGAGCAGCTTTCTTCAGAGTAAGTATGACAACATTGTAAGTTTTGAAAAAGCCTAAATATCTAAGTACCCCAAACCAGACCAGCAAGTTACCCATACCCAGAAATAAAGAACAAATATTCCACTGGTCATTGATAAACTGGTTTCTCTCAATCTGCTCTTTAATCGCCGATCCCATGATAATGAGCAAATCATTAACAATAATCATAATGTACCAGATGTTCAGGAATTCTAGGCGACCATCCATACTAAGTTCTTTATTGTATGCTCGTCGGAAAAATTGCACAGTTAGCTCCTTTAAAAGCTGGGCTCTATAAATAGCCCTACTGCATAATATAAGTGATGCAGAACAAATCAAAATGACAAGTATATTGAGAATGCTACGTAAAATCTGGTCTATTTTATCATCTGTGATGTAGGCTTTATCCCCATTGCAGACTAGTTTATACGGTTCCGCTTCCAATGTTAAAGACATTTGTCCATCATGGTCTTCATTATCAAAAATAATTTCTACATCAAAACGCACACATTCAGGTGGAGTGATAGGACCAGCAGCTCGAAAGTTAATTGTCTTAAGGGAGAACATCAGCTTTGCCCTCACCAATGCAGCAAAATTAATATCTAAGCCTGCATTTTGAATAAAGGGCTTTGACTGAAATAAATAACCATCAGGTGCTGTGAAATTTATGCATGTCTCAACAATTTCAGAATTAAACTCATAACTCTCATTAAAACCATGAATAACGCCTTGTTTGTAATTGTATTGGCAGAATACTGGATCAGGTCTATTGTTGTTATCATCATTGTATGAATAAGGACCAATTGCATTAGATAAATTAGCATAGCCTCCATATGCATAGTCCAATGTATTGTAGAATTCATCAATTTTATAAACTGCCAGTGGACCTGCACCAGGCGGATAAGCATTTATCTCTCGCGTCGAATCCCAACCAAGTAAGAAAAGGTGAGAGAAGCTAATCCGGTTGTCCCAGGTGTAATTAACATGATTGTATCTGTTATGGGCAAAAAGGCAAAGTTGAAACGTGACCAAGACAATCTTTATCACCTGTACTACAAACTTATAGGGGAATTTGCGTTTCGCATGCCATTTCTCGATCGGGTTCATAAAAAAGAATTGCAGCTTTCGTCGCATTTTCTCTTCCATTTGATGAAGGCTGACGGAAGCAGTCGCGCACGATGAATATCCTTGACTATTGTCACGATTACCTTGATTTCGTTCTGCCATATTTGGCTCATGGTCCTCTTCTAAACGTGTATTATCTTCTGGCGAAGACTGCATACTGTTCATCAGTATCGTTTCGACTAAAATTGTGTGCAATAACAAACATCAGATGGTTAGACAAATATTATTTATTTATTGGTGAGATGGTAAGATAATTAAGAAGTAATGAAAGTTTCCACAAGTTTTCACGATGCACAAATTGAAATAGTTGTAACATTTAAACGAGACTGTTTCTTTGTTAATGAAATATAACAAGGTTGTCTTTGCTTTTGACATGAAAGACAGGTATTTTCAAGGTATGCATGTCACTGTTGTCGCTTCTTGCAAAAATATTTGCCATAGCGTAAATTTTAGTTCGATACGATTTGATACATTAAATCGATGTAATTGAAATTATTTTCCATATCAAATACTAAAGTTTTACCCTGATGGTTATAATGGTTTAATTAGTGGAAATTCTTTTATGATAATTAATATACATTTATGCTATTTTTACGACTAAATTTTGATTTCAAAATTATAATACAAAATTTTAACTAGTCAGAAAATATTAAATTTAGGCAACTATACTTTAGTTCAAATCTGAAAATTGTGAATTTATGAATCAATGAAGTAAAATGCATGATTTTAATAAACCAACGTTATTTTTGTGAGATAAAGTGATTTGTTTGCCAATAACAACACATTATCATGCATGTCCTGTTTCGCCTTGCGCTGCGCTAGTCACTCAGAAATTAAAGATGTAATACTTCAGTGTCCAGTAATTTCTCTTTCAGTAGTACGTGATCATTACTGCTTGGTAGAAGAATAATTGGCAGTACCACCTCAGACGGACCATGAGCTTTATTACAGATTATTTTGCGGGTCTACTGACCTGCCTTACATGCATACGCTCGACAATGGTATAGTCACTATATTTATTCCACTCCGCTAGGGCATGAATACTTAAGCATCCTCAAGGGCTCAGTGTTCTTTCTCCTCCTCCACTTTAAAGCTTTACTCACGAAGTCTAATCAAACTAGCACTTATCATGGGCAATGAGGCTTTTTTTTATGGATTTGGCAGACGAACGAGCAAGCGGCTGACCTGATGTTAAGAGATCACTGCCGCCCATGGACATTTGCAGCATTACAGAACAAGTAAATGCTTTGCCAGGCTTTAAGGAGAGAAATTTGGAAAGTAAAAGGGAGGAGGAGTGTGAAGGAGAAAGGAGGAGAGAGGGAGTGAAAAAGATCCCCCCTGGAGATGGAGGAAGAGGGAGGGAGTTGACTGAGAGAAAGGATGGGCCACCGGCCGCCACCGTACGACTGGTCGTACGTGGTAAAATCGTCGTAACGTGGAAGCAAAAACACTTCCACTTTACGACGATTTTCTGTCAAGTCGTGGTACTTATCGAGTAGCTGCGTGACTCTACCACCTCTCTAAAGCTTTTCATTTCTTTGTCCAAAATTTCTCGATTTGTCTTTTTTCGCTTCTAATGCGTTACCTTATCAAATTGTTTCGCATGTGGGTTATTCCCCACACTTTAACCAAACGAAATTCTTTTTGGGATTAAAATTACTGCTTGCTCTTGGCTACACGTTCTTCCACCAGGTCTATTATCGAAGATCTGTATTATAATCGCGTGAATTTATTTACGTCATATGTTTGTTTGTTTTTACGAAGAACAAAAAAAAAACGATAGATAACAGATGTTATATGAATTAAAATATCTGTTTCATTTGTCAATTCAATCGAATGAATATTAACTTTTGTGGTCTGTAATAAGTGTCGTACAGCAACATACGTATCGAGAATTTTCACGGAATGAAATAATAATTTCCTCCTAAATTATAAACTCAACAAGTTATTCGTACATTGACCATATTGTCAGTTATTGGTGTATATTGATAATCAGATAATGTCGCTAACCGTGGATAAACTTTTTCATACACATCGGTAAATCACCTGTGTTTATATTTTGGGGAAAGTTATAAGACAAGTTATTCTTGTCTAATAACATTTCCTTTTTATAATTTTCTTTAATTTCAATTATATTTCTATAATATTTCAGATTCTCGGGCGATAATGTTTTGCAGCTTCTTTTATTTTTACCTTTTGGCATATTGTTAATGGGAATAAGAATTATCCTTGCTCTTATATTATGGATTGCTTCCATTATCCTACCTGATAAATCCGGCGTACGACAGATGCTGTCCATGCTAGCCTGCTGGACATTTGGTAAAGTCGTTTTGAAATTATAATATAGTGGTTATTTGGATAGGGTTACTATTGTATATATGTATATGAATTTCATTGATATCATTGTGATATTGATAACACAGTGATAAAATACTTTAAAGTTAATTTAATTTTATAGAGTCATTATTTTTTGTATACTTTTAAATTCAATGACAATTTATGTCATGGTTATAAAATCTGTTGATAAAACTAACTGTAAGTTTATTCTGAAGTCACTTTTTAGTGACTAAGGCTTTTGCCCATAGCCAATTTTATAATTAGTTTGTATTATCATTAATTTTTTTTTTCTAGGGGTGTTTGTAAAATTGAAGGGTAAAAGAGATCCCCGTTCCAGTGTTTTAGTGGCAAACTATGTGTCATGTCTTGATTCACTTGCGGCTGCACATGTTCTTGGAACAATAAGTGTGAGTTAGTTTATATTAGACTAATGTTTTAGTTTACTTTCCGTTCAAATGTCCTATTTTACTCTTTATAAGGTATTCTCACTATATTGAAGAAAAAACAATGTATTCTTCTACTGTAAATATACCTTGAAGGTGAATTGTCAAAATAATTGTTATTCTTCTACATTAAAGTGAACAAAACAGCAAAGGCAACTGTATAGTATGAACAAGCAGTAATGGGTAAACAATACTGTTTTCTAGTTTGATGGTAAATATTACCAGCATTATTATTGGGCATAGAGAAAAACATCTTAAATCTCTAGGTGGCAAGCAAATTGTTATTGATTCATGGCATGCTTATCTTGTCACTTAAAAAAAAATGACACAAGCAAGCTGTTTGCATGATGGTAAACTCATTGCCTATAACAACACAGCCATTTGAACTAGTTGAATTCAAAGCTGCCTGTCTCTGTGACTTGCAATAGTGATGGATACTTTTAGAAATTGTTTCTATTGCTAATAAATATATGAAATTGAGGGTTCTGTTTGGTGAAATCCATAATTTGTTATGAAGATGCATTGTTTTTGTTTAGAAAAGTAAGATACTATTAATAGAACAACCAAATAAAATTCTCAGTTGCTGTGTTAAAATGATTTATTGTTTGCTTACAGCTAAGAAAGTGGAAAGTGCCTCCCTTTTTTGCATCAACATTAGGTATCAGGAATGCATCACAGTTTATCCGAAAGTAAGCATTTGTTAATATATTGATAATAATAATAATAATATACTTATAGGTTGATTAATAAAATGTTATAAACAGTAGTAAAACTTGCAAAAAGGCAATTGATTGATAAGAATAAATATAAATCTGTTTATTATATAGTAGCCTTCCACAATTGTTTAACTCTTTTAGTGCCGGCCGAAGGCAATGCTTATGGAAAGATAATACACCTAATTTTATAATTTTTGGAAAAAGGCTCGTAAAAAACAAATGATAAGCAATATCTACATAATTCAAAAAGCGGTTAATTAAGGACATGATAGAGAAAAAATCTTATGGAATAAGACTATGTATTTTAAAAAAAAACTTTTTTTTAATTTATTTTGAGATAGAGATTTCTCACAATTCCGATAGTAAACCGCTACATGGTGCGGTTGATATATCTGTCTCTTGCACTTAAAGGGTTAAAACACAATGACATCTTGTGCAATTCTGACATTGTTTTTTTATCAGATCTTATCTCTGAGATTGCTTTTATAGAAAATTTTGAATACATTCCACTTCAATTATGTTGTTCAAGTAATTTAAAACAAAGTATTATTGAAATGAAATTGAATAATTTACAGGCAACATTTTGCTGACAGTCCCAGCAAACCACTATTGTTGCAGCCAGAAGGAGGTCCTACTAATGGCAAGGCCTTGCTAAAGTTTACCGATTGGCCATTTCCTATTGGTAATAGGGTACAGCCAGTTGCTATAAGTGAGTAATAAAAAGGTTTTTATTTGGTATTGTATCCAAGAGCATTTAAGAACATTCGAACACCCTATAAGTCTTAAGAGATGGTGCATGGTTAAAGTTAATATTTAAATTAATAAGTTAAGTAAATTTGCAGTATGCATGAAGAATTAGGGAAGTTTAAAAAATTATTATTTATTTTATCATGGCTATTGTTATGGTCATAGAAGCAAGCAACTGTATAAAGTTATTTTTACTTTAAGTTTTCCATAAGGCCATGGTGGTCAATTAATATAATAGGAGCTGTTTTTTTGTTTCTACCACAGTAAAATTAGTTAGTACAATTTGCATTTGGTTAAAAGCGAATTATGTCTTTCTAGTTGCTTTATGAGAGAAAATGACAAGTTTGCATGATAAATTATTGCTGTATGTACACCCACACCGCAACAGATATTGCTTGTTTGTTACTTGTGGCTGTAAGGGCAGGCCTCCGGATATTTCACTCACTGGGAAACTATATAGATATTCACATTTTACTGGTTTTTGCTTAGTGTTTCTTCTGACTGTAGTGATGACATATTATTATTAAAGACATGCTCGCCTATTGTAAGATAGAAATATCTTGTGTTATGAGGGTGTTTTAGATGCATATATATCACATTGATAAACGGCCAGATCCGAAGCAAATATCTGTAGCTCGCACAAATGTCGCTCCGGTTGGCATCTGAACCCACGACCACGGCCGTGGGTTGAAAACCGCGCCAGGCCGGTCGTATTAAAAGTGATGATTGAGTTTTGTCCTCTGTCGTCAGCCGTGGAGCGTCCATTGAGCCGGGTGTCGCTGAAGAGCGCTTGGTCGGGCGAGAGCTTCCCCTGGGCGGACGCGCTGTGGTTCCTCTGCGCGCCCGCCACCGCCTTCACCCTCCGCGCCCTCCCCCCCATGGAGAGGGGCGACGACGACGACGCAGCCTTCGCGGCGCGCATCAGCCGCGCCGTCGCCGACGCCCTACAGGTATTAACTCATTCACCCTTCTTGAACAAAACGGTACAGAGGCGGACTTAACCCATTGGGTGCACATTTATTTGGTCATTCATCGTAAGTGAAGCAAACAACATTGGCATATTCCTCAACAGATAACCGTTACTTTGAAATAAACCAGAATGTACTGATTAAATCTCGTCTCGGTTACAATGACCTTCTGAAACGTCGTTTGCATCTTTGCCCAACTATACAAGTACTACCCAGTATATGCATGACGTTCTATTACGTCAAATGTAGCCAAAGGGTTAATGCCGATGGAATTATCTGTCGGTCAACTTTTGGGCGGTGGTATAGGTAGTAACAAATTAAATTATCTCTTCGGACCCAGTTTTGTACTTGGAATTTTTTTAGGAAATGAGCAAGTTCACTTGATTGTAAGGGATATGTCTGCTACACAGTGCTAAGAATTAACTCGGCTGTAACCACACATTATTAAACTGAATTCTCACCAAGAGATGTAAGATGCTATTTTTCTATGCCCTATATATTCTATGGTAATTTTTCCCTTCAAACCGATACACAGTAGCACTCTTACATTACTGTTTGGTGTTTCATTACTCCATTAAATTTTTACATTTTATTTAAAAGTTTAAATCAATATTAATGAATAAATCATAACATAATACTACCCTGGTGCCTATAGTGCTATAAATTATTATTCAGTTGAGGTCGTAGGTTCGAATTAACCGGAGTATAATGATTTTGTGTTGTTGATAAAAAAAACTTATTTAGGCTAGGGCATTACGCCCGAAAAGAAAGATGACTCATGCGTCGGATGGGCATGTAAAAAATCGGTGCAGGCTTCTTAACGACGCCATCTAGCGGTGGCTTGGAGAAGTCGTTATTACAACGTTGTTTATTACGTGTCTCTTCTATCAGGTTATGAGAGTAATGCACTATATTACATCCCGCACAGTTGGCTGATCTCTTTAGATCGGCTACCGTAGCCGGAAACGGTTGGGAGGACATTATTATTATGTGGCCCGTTGGTGTAGTGGTTAGTGCTCCTGACTGCAAAGCCAAAGGTCGTGGGTTCGATTCCCACCCAGGACAAAATATTTGTGCTGAGTATATATAAGTATATATTTAAAAATATGTAAGTATGTATATCAGCTGGCTGATCACCATAGTACAGGCTCTGCCTAGTTTGGGATCAGATGGCGATGTGTGAGATGTCCCATGATATTATTATATTATTATAACGTGCTTTGGTTCGTAGATCGAGGCGACCGATTTCCGTTGGGAAGAGGCGGTCAGTTCTGGGCGTGGGGCCCGCAGCCCGGGAGTCCAAAGGGGCCAGGGGAGCCTAGAGCTTGCCCGCATGCTGCGACAGGTGCGCGAGGTGTTGCCCGCCGTGCCGGAGAGAGATGTTCTGCGCGACCTTGGTGGGTACCATCTCTAGATAAATCCCATTGCTTTGAAGCTTGCAAGTGTCTGCGCACACACCGCATTGACGGCCCTAAAAAAAGGAATAATAAAAAAAAGGAAAATAAAACAATAGTTGTCCTATTTTATTATTATTTTAACGAAATTAAGTGGCGAGACGGGCAACTCGTGTGCCTGATGGTACGGGCAATTGTAATATGCTATATGCTAATGAACAAGAGTGTTTTACCCATAATATTATAGTGCCACTCGATATTTTGACCTGCATGTGGCAAAAAATTGCTGAATGTTACGCTGCGGTCGTCATACAGATTAAGGAGATGGGAAATTCGTATGGCCAACATTTACCCCAGTTTGACTCTGTAAGAGAGGCTTACTACTGTCATAATTTTTTTTTAAATATTTGTATGTGAACTTGAAGAGAGTAGTTTCTGGCAGAAGCATTCAATGCCTAAAAGAATGGCTCCAGCCCACGTTACGTAACCATCTCTATTTATGAAAAAAGTATTGTTTTTTGCCTATGTGCTTCTCAACCGTCAATTTCTTTAATTTCATTCAAATCCAATTGTAATGAAGCTGCGATGAGTCGTTTTACATGTAAATTGTGCCCGCAAATATGTCAATGACGCAATTGCTTATATTTAAGGTTTTGTATTAATTTAATTGTTGTTCTGTTCATATTTGTTTGTTATTATTTTGTAATGCATCGTGCATTTGGCATTTGAAAAAAATAAATAAGGGGGCAATGCGACGCTCTGATTGGCTGACGGGGTGGCACCTGATTGGCCAGCGGTCTAGCGCGTAACAACTTCGTGCTCAAAGTTTGGCGCGCTTAAAAGTAGTCTTCTGCCGCACACGGAGGCAAAAACATTTGCGCACTTCGGTGGAGTTTTCCAATTCAGAGCACGGGTTTGTTCACGATCGAGCAGTCAATCGGAATGACCGCACTCTAGGATTATTAGCTTTTTTTGTTTTTTTCTTCTTCTTTTATTAAAAAAACGCTGCCCCTATTGTAAGATAGAAATATCTTGTGTTATAAAGGCATTTTACATACATAAATTTTACGTGGACGAACACCCAGATCCGAAACAAATATCTGTAGTTCGTACAAATATTTGACCCGGGCGGGAATCGAACCCGCAACCTGCGACGCCGAAGCCAATAGCTTAGGATCTGCGCCAAACGGTCATCAAACTTGTTTTCATGCACGTGTTTGGATACAAGTCAACGT
>DWHO01004544.1:0-10988 GCA_018247575.1 Eurytides lysithous rurik
GCAATGACTTTGTGTTGTTGTTTCTTAGTTGGATTAGGGCATTACGGGCTGATCACCCGATTGCCTGAAAAGTAAGAGGATTCATGCATCGGATGGGCATGTAAAAAGTCGTTCCCAGCTTCTTGTCAACGCCATCTAGCGGTGGCTTGAAGAAGTCGTTATTAAAAGTTACCTCGCAGGCGAAACACTACCGCTTTTTTTTTATACAAGTCGTACTAGTAAATATATATCCACTGCTATCACCGAGACTGTCATAAGCCCATATCTCTCTGTCTTCTACAGCCGAGGTGGAGTCGCTGCAGAAGAGGAATGTTTGGTTTACGTGTATCGTTGGTGTTACAACACGTCATTGTCTCTATTCATCGCGGCCGAAACTCTATAAGCGGTAAAACTCGAATGGGTTAATTTAGGAGTATATTCCACCTTACACGCGTGTACGCGTTCTATTTTTTTATTTTATTTATTATGGCGCACCTGAAACTTGTTTACCTTACACGGAGAAAAAGGAGTTCCTATTTTATTAGTTGGTCTACTTAATCTACTTACATATCAATACAAACTAATATTAAATAATGAGATTTTACATACGCATGGAATCGAAACGTGCCAATACTGCGCACATCTTTAGGACCATGTGTACTGATACAAACAATAAGTGTTCAGAAACATCAATAAGGACTTAATGTTAGTCGCATTATATTTATACTAATTCAATGTTAAGCCTTAAAGGGTTTTTTATTAAGGACAAACGAATAATATTCTCCCTACTAGAAATAAACATATACTGAAGATAGAAATAATTGCCGTTCACACTTCTTAAGGAGTTTAAAAAAAATAATTATGAAATAGTACTGAAAATTAAAACACGTTTTATAAGTATTATCAGATTTGTATATATATATTGACAAAAGTGGATTCCGAGCATTGAATAACAGAGTTAAAGTGAATATGACATAAGTATTTTTAATAACCACGTTTTCAATATCTTATGTAATGTATAAATAATAATATAAAATAATAATAATAATCAGCACGCCAGAATTGACTTGACTACAATCAAAGTATATAATAGTATAGCGTACATAAAAAGTACATATATAGTATATAAAATAAAATATATAAGTCGTACAATGCGCTTGCCTACTTGAAGTCTGGCTTGGAGGCTAACACAGCTTAGACTTGTCCCTAGAAAATCATAGTTTTGAGATATAAAAATATTTAATTAGTTCATAACACAGTGTGGCAATGTGTTGTTACAGGTTAGCGATTCGCTTTATAACTTGTATGTTTATATAAACGCTGCTTTTATTGTAATAGAAATACCTTGTGTCATAAAGGCGTTTTACATACATAAATTTTACGCAGACAAATGCCCAGATCCGCAACAAATATTTGTAGTTCGTACAAATATTTACCCCGGGTGGGAATCGAACCTACGGCCTACGACGCCGAAACCAATAGCTTAGCATCTACGCTAAACAGTCATCAAACATGACTGTCCTCCTAACTTTGTTTTTTGTCAGAATTAGGAGGTAAACGAGCAAGCGGCTCACCTGATGATAAGCGGACGCCGCCGCCCATGGACATTTGCAACATTTATTTATTTGTATACACATCATTATAACATTATTACAGCGATAGCCAAGGAAACGTTATTGGGTATCTTAATAATTTATACAATAATTTTCAACAACTTTATGTGCTGCCCTTATGTATTCCGGCAGGCTACAATTAAACAAATCAATATTTTCCGATATAATATTAATTAAATTTATGGCACGCGACAAGGGGGAAAACCGTAGAAGATTATTATGAAAACATCATTATGTGTTTTACATTTATGACTTGTGTTTTCGTATAAATATTATTTTTCGTTGTAGTAAATACAGTGAAGACATCTTAAAACAGTAAAAGTGCGCGAAATTCTCAGTGAAGCTCGATTTGCTCGGTTATTTTACACAACAAAAGCAAATCTGAACATGCGACTGCCTCTCAATTCAAATTGTCGAAGACTTTTGTTCATAACACAATAATCCGCTATTCAGAGACTGGCAGTAATCAAGAACATTCACGATCAAGAACGCCGCGAGCTATCACTTCTAGCGTGGATAAATTCACTGTCGTTACAAGCAAGTGGAGTAGACGTCTAACAGCACCAGAAATTCGCGCAGAAGTGACCAAACCCTGATTTAAGCCATTGACTACAGTAAAGAGACAACTGAGAGATGCTAAGTTATTTGGTCGCTCCGCCGTTCGAAAACCACTATTAAGGCTGCAAAACTACAAAAAAATGCAGTGGCCCTTACCCATCTAAGCTGTTTCTAAAAAATCTTGAACAGATGAATCTAAATTATATTTGGTTCAAAACGACAAATATTTGTTTAACTGGGGCCGAGAAAAAGATGATGCCAGACTGTGTGGTGACAACTAAAGCGTGGTGGTGGTTCCATTATGGTCTGAGATGCTTCTCTAGACATGGAACCTGAAATTTGGTATGAGTCGATGGAATCATGAACAAGGAGTAGTGTATACGAAATTTTTATTCAACAAGATAAAATCCCAAAGCATCGTTCAAAATTATCCAGCGTCAGATCGCAATCCGATTGAATTTTTGTGGGAAGAGCTTTGTAGAAAAAAATAGTAATAGAATGCAAAGCATATTTTATTCCCGAAAAATATGTTTAAAATATAAACGCCATTTTTAATAAATAGATAGTTCTAGATTTTTTTGTTTTTCCTTGATATATATGTATTAGTCATTTTTTAAATTAATAATTAAATCTCTTGCTTTGTATTTTGAGTTTTATTTCATTTTCCTATTTAGAAATAGGTGGTCTCAAACTTTTGGCCTGTGTATAAACAAAATAAAATCAATGCTTTTCAAAAAAAAAAGTATACAGCGTGCGGACTGGAGTAAATTTATTGAAGTACCCAGGATGAGATTTGACAAAATCTGAAAATCATTTCTTTGTAGACATATATTTACAAAGAATAATATATAAATATGTTACATTTTAGTCCTAATATGCGCCAGGTGAGTGTGACACTATCCTTATGTCGCTCGAAAATTAATATTTTTTACACTTAAATAAACACTTATACAATAGATTTTAATAAAATTTAATAGTTTACGCAATAACATTTGGAAAATTCTTATACCCATTAAATAAAAAAAAATACATATGAGTTTCTACTAAAATTGGTATTTCTACTACAAACGGAGGAAGCCATGTATCCTTCATACATTAATCAGTTTTTTATTATTTTACTACCTTAAATGCAATAACTATCGTAAATTGACAGTGACCATAATAAGAGATCGTGTTCTTTTTAACTTAAGTATAAAATAACAGTAACAAATTTAGTTTTATACAAAATATACCAATGGTCTGTCGAAATTCAAATAACGCATATTCACCCAAATGGCAACTTTTTATTTGTCGCTCCATATTATATATTCATTACAATTTACAACTGGAGCTTAAATTATACTATTATTTTATTACAGTCTTTTAAAAGCAATGATTCATGACGTTGCTATAATATTTTTGAATGATAATTAATACGATCTTGCTAGCGATTGCAGTTGTTTGTTTACTTCTACACAAATTGCTTCTATGCAGTTATGCGACGATTTAGCGAATGGCGCACGAACGAACCGGCTTTTTGAGCATGCGGTGAGGTCGTGATCATGGACGTTGCGGGGCTTGCAGAGGGGCGCGGAGAGGGATTATGCACGCACCAGACATGCGCTCACCACGTGCTCATGGGACTTTATTACTGTAATAAGATTACACGTGAAAAAAAATCGAGTTAACTTTTTACACATTTTCATGAAACTATAAATATAAAACAATATTGTATAGTTAATAAAAAATAGAAGAAATATGGTAATATACTTGGTTGTAATAATAGTCGTATTAAAATAACTATTATGTGTTTCATTTTTCTAAGATAGTTTAATAGTGTGGCTGGTTAACTTTGTATACATTTGATATTGTAATTTGTTTCAATAATCCATTTACATAAAAATCGCTCATAGTCGTTGATGTGTTAAATTATATTTCGAAAATGTTAAGGGTGTACAGTAATAAAGTTGCTTGTCACAGAGTACCATAAAGTTAGAAGATTCATAAGATATTTCTTTTTAAATTCAATAGTTTGACGTTATTATGACGAATTTCGTTAATTCAGAAACTAATAATATGAATTATATCCTTCGGAGTCATAATCATGAATAACAAAAGACTTAATAATCTTTAGTAATGTCATTGTCATACTGTATTGCGATTATTTTCCTAGTCTGTGGCATAACACGGAGGGGGGTTACGAAGTAGGTGGAGTTACGTTGTCGACTATTCGATTGCTAGCTCGTTGAGTCAATTCTATGTAAGTCGGTGTGTTACGACCGAGTGCAGTGTTAGTTTGGCAGTAGAGGTGAAATTGGCTCCTCTGCCAATCTAATGGAACATCGTTCCTACGAAGTACCGCCAGCGTCCGTATTAAACATAACAAACATTCGTCACAAACGTGATAACTGTAGAAAACAACAAATCCTGTTGTTGCTATTATGTTGTTTAAACGGATCATTGAAGGAAAGTCGATGTTGAACTCCGATGTCAAGGATAAGTCCCCGGAGAAATGTTCTAGAAGAAGGTCGGAATGCGACGGTTGTGGCGAACATTCAGCGTAAGTAAACAAGAAAAAATACGCGATTCCTAAATAAAGAAAGAATTTTTCACTGCAACGCTAAACCTTTAGTATAAAGTCTGTAGCACTGTTTGTTTGACTTCATCTTGTTTATTTACTGATACGATTGTCAATAGTTAAGTAAACAAAAAGGTTTTATTTTTTAAATGGCGATTTCGTGATTTTTATAGTATCGGAACAAGGAAATTTAAAAACAACTTTTTCTTTTAATTTAGAACCTTACATCGATTAAAAGTCAAGACTCAAAATCGCGTGCAATGCTTGATTTTGGGGAAGATTTTAGTTTCCCGTTTCCGAAAAGGATACAAATATTGATATTCTTGAATGCAAAGTTTTAGTACAGTTCGAAAAAGTCTGTGCAAATATTGACCTTATACTAGGTTGAAGTACTCTGTGACATAATATGACAATTTTGTCAATAATGAATAGTATGAAATTTCATTTTTCTTTGTTGTAAAATTCACATGCCGTATAAAAACAGTCTGGAGCTACAGGAGTTCAAACCTTCTTGTCTCTGTGCCGAGTTCGATAATAAGAACTATATTTATCGTTATGATTATGAAACAGTGACGGGACTAGCAGCGAACTTGCGGAGCCTGGTTACTCTAGTGCTTTGAGCCGACCAATATTCCATCCAAGTATTTTACTGGAAACATTGTCCAGTAAATCCGAGCTGAAAGTAACATATTAATGCTTAGAATAAATGTACGGTACTTCCTTATCAAAGTCAACTAGTCAACAATAAGTCAACTTCCTAACAAAAGTCAACACCAATCGAATTGCTAATTTGTTAATATAAAATTACCGCTAATCGGTGCTTTTTTATGTGTCGTAATTCTTTATATTTCATGCACAGTAAAATATAATAATAATATAATATCATGGGATATCTCACACATTGCCATCTGATCCCAAACTAGGCAGCGCCTGTACTATGGTAACCAGACAACTGATATACATACTTATATATTTTCAAATACATACTTATATAGATAATTAACACCCAGACACAAAACAAATACCTATGCTCATCGCACAAATATTTTTACTGGATGGGAATCGAACCCACCACACATCGGCTTTACAGTCAGGAGCACTAACCATTACACCAACAGGTCAGTCAAATATTTAGGGACATTGATGAAAGGCAGAAAGGCAATAAATTTTAATTCCTGTATCTCTTTTAAATTTTATTGCTTGAATAAGTAAAATCAAGAATAAATCTCGAAGCGAAGGTACATTATTTTATGATTAACTCAATGTTTTTAACATAACGGAAATACGAGATTCGATTTATTTATACAATACAAATTAATGTACTAAACAATGTTTAAATTAAAATCTTTTAGTCAACATAAAATCGTCAATCTGCAACTGCGAACTGCATCGACGATAACAAACATTATCGTTGATCCATTTTCTATTTCTACGTACTTTCTGGCGCGGATAGGGATGTCATAACTATTAACTTGTTGGTAAACATACTACAGTTTTTAGTGTCACGTACCATGTACCAAGATTACCCGGTCAAATATTCACTGACAACATAGAATAACCGACAAATTTTAGAGATGCATTTAAAAAAAAACATTCCAATCATTTCCTTTATAACACTATTAAAGCAAGCAGTTCTCGATAAGCAGATCTTCAGAATCTTCGTTATGAATTATTAATTTATTTTTTTTAAATATGTTTAACATTTTTATCGGAAATGCAATATAATATCAAAAAGAAATGTTTAAAGTTATATTTCTCCCGTGCGTTAGATGAATATTGCTCTCATTTAACGGTATACGAAACTGAACTGAAATATATATATTTTTTCATTGGGATGCAATTTCTGACACAGTTTGTATATCAGTGTTGGCAACGCTGCAGTGGAGCACTGGGGTACTATTTTTCCGTCTTCCATAAAAACTTCTGAGTAGCAGTCTAACATCTTTGGGCGCGGATTTGGTCATAGCTTCTCCTTTTCGACCTTTTCTTTTGTGGGTTTCATCATTCTTTGCTTCTTTCTTTTCATGTATGCTAGCCTCCGAAATACAATATTAATATATCACATTGTTAAAAACATTTAACATTATTGAAACTTTGTTTACTCCTTTTCGCAGCCTATCGCTAAGACGTAGGAAGGTGAATTTCGGCATAGTTTAGATTTATTTGAAGGAGAATCGCAGAGCGCCAATATTTGTACATGATATTTATTGCAACAGTGGGACCGTTCACTGTTTACGCTATATTATAAATATCAACTTGATAATTTATCAAATCATAAATGTCATATCAAATCATAATTGTCATAAAAAAATTTGTGATCGATATTGGACCACTAGGCCATCGTCAGAACTTACAATGCCTAACGCATCTTCACGATTTATCTCTTATTGGTGGATTAATTATGATGTCGCTATGGAATCTTTTTGTGATAAAATGATATTTATTGCGCGGGGCTTATCAACGTTTTGTTTTGTTAATACTCCAGATAAAAGCGCGTTTTGTTTTTCACAATGATAATATCTAAATGCATATGTTTAAGTAAAAACTGAATTATGACAATAATAATAATAATCGGGTAAAAAGTCTTTTTTGTATTTTGTATATATATTATGTATGAATAGGTATGGATTTGTAGTAAAATCTCAACAAAAACAACTTCCCGCCTTTTTTCGGTTGTTTTTCTGTCCGACAAAACTAACAAATAAAATCGATACCCTTTGAAGTTTTTTTTACAAAATGGGAAAAGTGTGACGCGAGTCGTAAAAAAATTGGGTTATTTGCGGACCTAATATATATATTTGTCAGTGAGAGTAGTACAATGTTCGTTCAAGCGTTTTTAGTCCAGAAACTGAACGGGCGACAACAATGGGATTATGACATGTATTTATTAATTACGGTAAACAGCCTATATTATATTTAAATGTTTTTATGTATTGTTCGAAAGCTAAATTAAAAAACTGTTTATACTTAATCACATAATTGTCAACATTATGATGGTAACATGTATTTTCCCGAGAGTCAACGGCTTTACCTTAAAAGGTAAGATCGTATTTATCAAATCGTTAGCTACCGTGTATTAATAACCACTCACTACAAGTGATGTAGTATAAAGTCAAGAAACTTTTTATACCATTTAAAACGATTCTCGGCCTTCCCAGTTGCGGTAGGTGAGTTAATCAGGAATAATGTCGTTGTATCGAAATTAATATAAAGTTATAATTTCCAATGAACGGGTCGTGTTTCTTAACCAGCTTTACGAGCAAAATGGCATTGGTTTACTCAACGATTGGGTTATATGGTATATGGTGTGTCGACGCTGGTAAGCAAAAACGTAGTAAATGACACTTGGAGTAATGTTTTTAATACATCATTGAAATCAGTAAATTAAAACGCGTTGATTGGTGTGTCTGTCTGCATTATTACGTTTATGCTTTCTAGCGCCAATGTGTATTCTCTTTTTAACTCTGACATATTAATGTACTTAAAAATAGATTAACTTGTATTGCCGTTTATGCAAGATAGTACGGTTTCAAGCTCTCGCCATTACACGGAATTTTTTAATAATTTTCATACCTGATTTTATTTTTTTTGGACCAATTTTCTGGAATTAAAATAAAAGCAAAGGGGACGAAAGCGGTTCATACATTTTAGGTGTCCCGCCCGACTGTACTATGATGGGAAATGTTAATACACAATCCACATGTATGAGATGTATACTGCATCGTCTGCCTGCTTAGGGGCAAATGTATGAATACTGTGATGGGTCTAACGATTATTGAAAATATAACTAGAAGCAATTCAAATTCCTAGAATACGTGTAAATAAATAAAAGAGGGATGTTTACATTGGCACAAGGGTCATTGACCTTTAGCGTATGCTCGTACTACACTAGAAAATGTTTGTATTTGTGTCTGTTCGTATTGGTATGATAATGAGGGGCTCGCCCCACCTTTATCTCGGACATAATTACTGCAGTCGTGACGAAACCAATAGCAAAACACAAGCAAGAATCTTAAGGTCGCATTATCGAAGGACCCAGTGATAACCTTATAGTGATACCTTATATGTGGTCGCACCAGACACTCTTGGTCAGTTCATCTTTGTATATCATAAGTGTGTACATGTCAGTTTTTAAGATTTTACAACGGTTAGACAGAATAATACATTTGCGTTTTGCTCTTTGTTCGTTTAAATATAATTAAGACTTCTAAAAGTTCGATTTCCGGCAGGGTTTTGGAGGAAATGACCAAGATGGTGCTCCTCGGCATCGTGTTGTGGGCGGGCGTAACTTTCGGTAGCCACGTCACACCCTACCCACTGAATTTGATCGTGAATACAGGTATGTTCCCGATATCCCGACAGTGCCATGCCAATTTTGTTTCTAGGAGATAAAGTTACGCGACTCTATATGATTCCTATCAATTGGTATTAAACCGACCTCATACTAACAACTTAAAGGTTTTTCACACGTTCATCCGACGCCTAATTCAATTTTGATGACCATTTGGCATATATGTTAAGCTACTGGCTTCGGCGTCGCAGGTCGTGGGTTCGATTCCAACCTAGAGCAAATATTTGTACGAACTACAAATATTTGTTTCGGATCTGGGCGGTTGTCTCTATAAAATTTTATGTAAAACGCCCTTATAACACAAGCTATTTCTTACAATAGGGGCAGCGTATTTTAAAGAAAAAGAATGAGAAATTATCCGTCGGGAATTGCAGTGCAATCAGTTCATATGTTTCTAACCAAATTAGGAATGCAACGAAGATATGGTATATTCTAAGATTTAAACAACGATTGTGTCATAGTTTCACTGTCACCTTCTTCACTTACGCCTCTTTGTCCCAGATATTATACATCCACCGCCGATGTACGACTTTCCGTTCCCGAGCGCCGACATGCTGAAGAGACTGCCGCCCATCACCACCGCGTGCGCGAACAAGTCGATCGACTTCAGCCAGAGGACGGTGTCGATGATGGAGCGTTTCGAGATGAACTTGCTGAACGCGCGCATCACCCCCAAGCCGGGGTCGGCCGCCCAGGCGTTCGCGATACAGGGCCGACCGTCCGCCGAGGCCATGCAGAACTACAAGTCGTCGATGATTATCACGCGGGCCACGCAAAACCTCGGCTGGAGCAGATGCGCCATGTAGGTAGTAAATATAACTGACCGACTGCCGGCTGTTTTATCGCCAGGCCTGTGAGCACTACAGTGTCCATTGCAATAGAGATAAGTGCCGGTACCGTGGTGAGGATCTTGATGCATTCGGATTTGGCTTGTCCCAGTTACGGCTGCCCGGCGGACGAGTGTGGCGGGCTGTTGAGCACGGTGACCCTGCGTGACACCGAGTACGGTGGCGAGTGCGCCGCTCTGGAGCGCTTCACCTGTCGCAACAACAAGATGTCGTCCAAGTACCGCACCTTCGACGGCTCCTGCAACAACCCCGTGCGCTCCTCGTGGGGCCAAGCGCTCACCGGCTTCAAGCGCCTCCTCCACCCGGATTACCAAGATGGCATCGAAGAGGTGAGTTTGTATCTGAATTTACTGACTACCCCCGCCCCCCTTTATCTGTTTTGTTTTCAGAGGTTAGTTTTATATCTCAATGTACTAATTGCTCCCGTCCTTCTTCATCTGTTTTGTTTTTGACATTAGCTTACTCTATGTACCGTTTACTGAATTTGTGTTTTATTAACAAATAATGGAACGTAATCTTGTTTACATTTAAATAATTTCAAAAACTTAAATTTTAGTATCGTTGTACATAGTTACTTAGTACAGGACATTTTTAAATTAAATGATTCCAATTTCATGACAATGGATCCTCTATTTGTCTTTAATACGTAGGTATTTTTAAAATTTAAATAGCTCGACATTAATATACTAGACAAAAGAAGAGTCTCTTAAGAAGCGATGATTTTAAGTTACCATGAATTGCCTTGTATTAGGGTTGTCAGTTCAAAATTTCATCTTCGATAAATTCATGAAAGATATAATGAATATGCATGCGTTTTGTACAGCCCCGGAAATCGGTGAAGCCGATGCCTTTGCCCTCGGCTCGGTTGATAAGCAACAAGATGACCGACAACTTGGACAAGCCGAATGACAAAAAGTCGATCGCTCTAGCCGTTTGGAGTCAGTTCGTGCATCACGATCTGGTTCATATCCCCGTGCGGAAGACAAGTGAGTTATTTTTTCCTTTAAATAAAGTAAAATGAGGTAAAAAACGAAGCAGTATTTTTTTTTGTTTTTATTTATAATATTGATAAAGTAGAAATC
>DWHO01004545.1:0-10988 GCA_018247575.1 Eurytides lysithous rurik
CCTTTAAGGTGGGAGTATGCTCTCTTCTTGAAGGTTCCAATGTCGTATCGGTCCGGAAATACCGCAAGCGACAACCGGACATCATTTATTTCTTTTTTTCATGATACTGAAAAAATAGGAGTCTCGTTTTTTTTCAGTATTTACATTGTGTCGGTTAGGATCTTAAATAATTTTGTAGAAACTAAACTAAACAATATGAATAACGTGACATGTTTAAATAAGAATGGAACCGCTGAAAGATGGCAAACGTCAATGCCATTTATTAATGAAGTATTATAAAATGGCATAGATTACATTAACAGTTCTTAGGTATGGGTCCAAAAGAAATATTGGTGACATAACACTGAAATTGCGATTAAACCGCCTACAAGGTAAAAGGGAAAATTTACTATTTGTTGGTTTCGCTGTCAATAAAGTAACAGATCGTTAATACTTTGAGCGTAACTAATTATGTAAATACTAATTAGTGTAGTAGATTTGCGTAACTAAATATATTTATATTTATAGTATTTGTGTTGATGAATCATTTAAATTTTTTTTATCAGTAACGCTGACCTGAATTTCTGAGGAAGGCTTAATAATGTATTTAACATTAAGCATTTCTAAAGTAGATAAAATAATTACTTTTCATTTATTGATAATATATTTAAAATAGCAGCTTACAATCAGTGAACTTATTGGTGTTTTACCTTTTCTCTCAGTCAACCCAAAACATGATGTAGGTCTAATAAATTTCTTAAATATACTAATGTTGCATGAACAGAAAACATATACATATATATGCATAAGTCATAATGTATATGAATATATAAAAGATATAATGTACAGTAACAATGCCATTATTTCAATGTAATCGATCTAATTTAAATAAAGCGTACAGACTGAAAATTTTGAATGAGGTCTTGTTAAGAGCTATACGTACGTATACCTTTAGCAAGAAGTTTCAAAGTAGTATAGCCTTGATAAGTAACGAGTTACCGGAGAAACTGGTATTGTGTTGGGGAATAGTTATATTTTTATTATATGATTAACGGAAAACTCGTTTATTGTTTAGCGAGAGATATTGAAACAATTGTTTTTGATGTAAAACGAAGTTCTTAATTGGTAAAGGAAAGTTATTGAATATTTCCGATAAGTCGGCAAAGCTGATTAATTTATTATCGATAATAGAATAAGCGAATTTCTAGTGTAACGCCTTTCTAACAATAAGCTATTTAAGGCGATAATTATTATAAGTAGTGACGTGATATTGTTCTTTAATGCCGAAAATACGTGTATATTTTGACCAACATCTTTAAAATTCTTACTAGCCTTGTCATTTATTGTTTTTGAGTATGAAGCTCTGATAACTTATGAAGAGCTTTTAAGTTAGAATTAATTTTAGCAAATGCGTTTTGGTGATCATCAATATCAGTCTGAAAGAAAATTGGCAAGTTATAGGTATATAGGTGCTGCTAGCAAACAATACAGGGCTTGATATAAAATATATTGCCAAACCGTCGAAATGTTTGGCAAATTGTTAAGTTGCATAGTGTTGATTGAAAATTTTAAAAGCATTAAGTGCCGATTTTATCATTTAATTATAATTAGCATTATAATTAAATCCCTTTAAAATATTATCTATTTTCACTTATTAGGCAAGTTGTCACATATGAAGATCTCGTTTTTGGGATTAACTCGCATTAAATAATTAGCACATATTCTGCAATTGTATGCATTAGGAAGTAACAGTTTTTTATTCTTTTTTTTAATTTTATTTATTAATTTTATTATATCGCTCATTTGGAAGATTATAATTTGGTCATAAGACATTACTTCACGTGATCAGACCCCCAGATCCTAAAGGACTTGATAAAAATAACTTGTTCTATTATTTTATAAAGCTCTTCTTTTATAATAAATGTAATGTGAAAATTATGGCACAACATGGCATGTCTCAAAGCTGCTGCTTGTTATTTTAATGGATTGTACTTTTTAGCAAAACAAAGTTGTATCGTATTTTCATTGATTTTTGACACAGGTATATTTCTTGGGATGAAAGTAATTTTCTTTTTTGGATAAGGCTGACAAACGACCAAGCGGCTCACCTGATGGTAAGTAGTTACCGCCGCCCATGGACATTTGCAGCATTATAGAACTTGCAAATGCGTTGCCAGCCTTTAAAGGGGGTAATTTTTGGAAGAGAGAGGGAGGAGGAGAGAGGGTATGGAGGAAGAGTAGTGAGAGAGGGAGTAAGGGCAGGGATAGGGATGGGCCATTGGCCACCTCACTCACCGCACGAAACGCGGAAGCAAAAACAATTCCACTTTGTGCCGATTTTCTGGGAGGCCGTGGTACTAATCCGGTTCGAGCCGGCCCATTCATTAGCGAAAATAGCTGCGTAGCTCTACCACTGTAAAAGGTGTCTTTTTAATCTAGAAAAAATGCAATAAAACAATCAGTCTTAAGCTTCGATTAACTGGTAGACGATAATAAGCTTTGAAAACAAATAAACAACAGTGTGGCGTTGCAAGACAGCGTCGACCGAAGCGGGTCGCGGGGTGACCTGCAGCTACGAATCGACTTGTCGTGCATTCAACCCTCTTCAACTAATTCACTGACCCACTTGCTGGGTTACGCTTCCCTAACGATACAGACAATGTATACGCCATTTGATAACTTTTGACGCGTTTACGTAAACCTTAAATATGTTTAAATGCAAAAAAAAACATCAATTTTAAGAATAAAGTAATACATGGGAAAATTTAAAATTATTTAATATGTATATTCGTCAAGAGTCCCTTATAAAAATATGTAAAGGCAAATATAACAAAAATACTTGGTTTACATTCCTTTCATTTCAATATTAGATTCGAGAGGGCAGTTGAAGTGGGCTGTACGAGTATTTTATATTAAAGCAAAGTAACCCTTTAATAAAAATATGTTTTACTTTTAAAAGAAGTCACGATTTCGACGAGCTTTGATCAATAACCGTGGATTATTCGTTAAAGGTCGTCTTATTTAAAGAGGAAACCATTAATTTGGTTCTTAAATAATGTTGTTTTAATTATGAGAACTATTTATCGAATTGTTTGAGAGAGCCTGTCTGTTTTCGGGAAAAAAAATATAAATGTATTCAGGATTATAAAAATTTGACCTATTTTAAGGATTTAACCTTGAAGTAGATGAAATTTTAACGTTTTGACGCATAAAAGCTCATGTAAGTGAATCATTTCATTGCATTGTTTTTAATCAAGATAAATATCAAACACTGGCTCACGCTGGAATCATAATCGGAAGAGTTTGGCGCATTTTAATTATGCATAAAAGGATTAAATTTTGCTCCAGGACAAAATTATTTTAAGACTTTAAAAGTTTTTAACGAACGTGGAAAATGGTAAAACTTTTCCGTGAATAAGCTTTTAGCTGCTAATTTTTTTCAAACTCGATTGGCCGTTTTGATTTGCTTCCATATTTAATTATAACTTTAACCGAGCGAGTGGAACTAGCGAGCGAAAGAGTTTCGGGAGCTATGAACAGTTTGGAATGATTTCGTTGAAATTTTTTGCTTTACTGCGTAAAAATCGGAGTGCGGGTATCGGGAGAATTTACCCCTAGATACAGGGTCTACATAAATATTCAGTAGTATTAAGATTTACTTGTCATATAAAATAAGGATCCGTTGGTTCAAGAAAATTATACACGTGTCCAGTTGGAAAAACCTTTTTTTTTTGTTAACGGTAAAGAAAATTGTGTTTGGTTTTTAGCAGAATAAAAGCGGGACAAACAAGTCATGCTGCCTGATGGTAGGCGACACTCTTGGCCACAACACAGTGTCTCGTAGAACTATGCTCGGCACTCAGAATGAAAATATATCTTAAACTTTTGCTTTTGTCTACTTTAAATGACAATCTTGCCAGTGTAATAAGTGTACAAGGATATAATAATAATGTCTTCCCGCCCAATTCCGGCCACGCCGTCCGATCTACGAGAGATCAGCCAAATGCGAAGGAAATGTTATAGTGCACAAGCGTTTGTGACACACACGGGTGCAGTCATTCTTCCTTCTGCTTTCATTGCCCGATGGGACGGATAAGCGAAACGACCGGAGACAGATCAGGCGCAAAGGCGGTGACTTTAAACCGACTTCTCCAAGCCACCGCTAGATGGCGTCGATAAGAAGCGGGGACCGACTTTTTCATGCCCATCCGATGCATGGATCATTTTACATTTTAGGCAATCGGGTGATCAGCCCATAATGCCCTAATAACAATTCAAAGATATTTCCCTCCGCGGGATTCGAACCCACGACCAAAAACAAAGCGCAAAGCGCGGTCCTATACCACTAGAGCACGGAGGTAGTTGATATAATATATCCTTGTACCTAGTTATTACACTGGCATCATTGTCATTCAAAGTGGAACACGATCATTATCATCAGCCAAAAGATTTCACATCTGGACATAGGTCTTCCCCAAAGATTTGCACGACTAGAACACGACAGTGCGGACGAGTTACTGCTCGCTGCTTGAATAATGCGCGTTTTGGTACCACTGTGGCAACAGTTTGATTATCCTAAACGAAATCCACAAAAAAGTATATCTATTTCTTTTTATCTTTATATCAACGTAATTTATATGCATTTTTAAACCGACATCATTCCAACTAAAGAAGTTATAATCATATCATATCCTTAAAGATTAATAAATATTAGATTTAGACTCTAATGCTAAAAAGTTTACGGAAGAATCTTAACCAGCGGTCGAAACACGACAGAAATGGGATTTTATCAAAGAGAACTCTGGAATCATTTTTTGATACAGTTTTTAAATACGATTTAACAATTTATATGTTTGGTAGTGTAAGAGGAAACAATTTATGTTCTTTTAATCTAATTAGACTAAAAGCACAAATATCAGTCCACATAAAGGGACATACTTATATGGTTTACGTCCTAATGTCATTTGATAGACAGAGCTCCCCTCAATCTTTAAATATCTATTTTCGTCATATCTATTGAAAATAAAGTTCAAAAGTTATTTATAATATACGAATATTAAGAGATGAGTTTTACATGGAAGTGGCGCGGTCCGAGATTAGTAAAATACGATAGAAACCGCGGACCGCAGAGCCGTACGTTTCAATCCGCATGGGTCTGAAATTAGCCGAAAATGTTTTCTAGAAATGTCTGGAGATTTATGCCTTTGGGAGTCTAAAATATTTACATTCGTTATTTCGAGAATTTTGGTGTTTAACGTAACGTCGATGCCACAAAAAATAACTCCAATGGAGACCACGCTAAACTAGTTCGTTTCGTTGAGTGAGTTCTTGGAACTTAAAGAATAAGAGATTTCTTAAAACAAGACAAACAAGTCGTCATTGACATTTAGCATCATACTTGCCCAAGTACAATGTCATGCAATCTTTTAAGTTATCGCTCCTATGTCAGAGATATGAGGTTGTGCTACGCTCAGCGATTGTATTGAAAATATTGCACAAACTAAAACACAGTTGTTCTTGCATATTACTTTCACCTGTCGGTAGATTGGAATGAATTACTTAATTTTTTTTATAGCAGAATCTGAACCTAAACTTTCGAAAGAGTCGATGAAAATCAAAGAGAGTTCAAAACGCAGAATGAGTACATGATACTACTACAAGATCCATTTACGTTCGGGACGCTCTCAAGTAAAGATACACAGATAAAACTAGTTTTTCACACATTTTGTCAACGTGAACTTTAAATTATATTAATTTAATTTTTATTTTGTTATCCCCGAAGTAACACAGTTTTAGAGAACTTCGATAGTGTTTAATGAAATTCATTGACGTCGCCCATTTTTCTTAACTGAGATAGTGTTTGTATAAAAATATACTTTACGTAAAACTGTAGACATTCAACGAGCAATCTTGTTAAGAAAGACGATCTTAACGCGATATGCGGTCGTCGGACTCTGACAGATTGGGAGGGACCGAACAGGATCCTCTGGGGAGCGCCATCAATCTTGTCTCCTCCAAAGCAATCGATACTGCGCGTTCCACTTCGTTTATTCGTTACAAAACTGTATCACGGTTATCGGTTAGCGATGGTACTATGACAGCGATACGACGTTAGAGTTTTTCTACTTTATTTTAGTTTCGAATATCTTTTTAAAGTCCCATCCCATAATGGAGTTGTAACAAGTCTAGCGAGTGTATAAACGAATGTTTTTGTTTTAAAACTCCTTGAGACTCTATACTCATTAATTATGCTACAACATTGCACTTCAAATCGAATCACAGCAATACTTAGACATTACTGCTTCAGGCGAATTGAGCACAGTTATTACTATAATCTTATAAAAAGAATCTATTTCAGGTCAGACTATTAATTTTTTTTTACGGAGTAAGCGGCAAACGAATAACCGGCTCCTCTGATGAAAAGTAATAACCACTAACCATGAATTTTTCGAACAAGTTCGAACGTTTTGCGAATGCTATGCCGGCCCTAAATAAGAGATTTTTTGGACGAGAAAGACGGGAAAAGGATGGGGGAGGTAGGAAAAGGGAGGGAGAAGGGTTATATCGGATGAAACGCTGAGTCATAAACATTTCCACTTCTCGCAGATTTTCTGTGAGCTCGTGGCATTTATCCGGTTTGAGTTGTCCCATTCGTCAGCAGCAAAAGCTGCTGCGTAGCTCTATCACCGTTGAACACTGTAAAATGTTTGAAACGTTGAGAATTTAAATTTAAAGTTAAACGATCCGTAGATTAGTTCAATTTTAACGTGTAGTATTCACGTAAATAACATAAAACGTTTCTTTTATTTTTTTTGTGGATATGGTCAACTTTCACAGTTCTTAAATTTAACATTTTTTTTTTCCATTATTTTGAATTTCTTAAAGATTTAGCGACAATAAGTACTTATATGTGAAATTGAATAAAGATTCCGCAATCTAAAGTGTTAAGGGCAGATAAATATTTACAACTTATATTTTAGCGTTTTCTTTTTATCGATTTGACAATTGTTGTATTCTTTTAGTATTAACATTGTCGTGTACATATTTAATTTTTCTTACGGCTTCGCTTGCATGTAAGTTTTTGGCTTTTCCAACTGGCTTTAAAGTTCCCAGTAATATGCAATTTTTGTATCTGGCAACTTAAACCACATCCGATTGCCTGTCAAGAATGACGACTTTAATTACCACGAGGTAATTATAGCGGTCAAGAATATTCAAATGTTGCATTTAAAAAGTATTTGATAAATGGTTTAAACCTCATCAGTTTTTTATTTGATAAATGGTTTAAACCTCATCAGTTATTGTCCGAGCACGTCACTTATCAGTCCGAATATTTTATTTCTGCTTCGTGATAAATTTCACGCCACCCCTAACCTGATCTATTTTAATTTCGCTATTAGAATGCTAAATTATAAAGGTTTAATATTATGGATTAGTCTGATCTTAGATTGTCTGTGAGGTCGTATTTATTCGATTCGAGCCAGTCTATTTAGTAGCGGGAGTAGCTGCGTGGCTCTAGCACACCATAAATCCGCGTTTCGTCTGGTGATCGAGGTGGCTGGTGGCCCATCCCCCTCCCTCCACCCCTTCTCTCATCCTCCCTCTCTATTTAAAAAATTCCCGCTCTTAAAGGCTGACAACGTATTTGCAAATTCAGTAATGCTGTAAATCTCCATGGGTGGTGGCAGTCGCTTACCAGTTTGTTAGCCGCTTGTTCGTTTGTTCTGCATTCTCCATAAAAATAAATCTACTATAAGATGGCTTATCTCAAGGCTTAGTTATTGCTCTGCCCTTCGTACCGACGTAGCAATATATATAGTTATCCTGTTTCTGTTGCCTGCTTATTAATGTATAGACTCGATAGGCTAAGTTGACACTTCTAACTAGTCGAAAAGCTATAAGCCTAGGCGCTAAGTAGCAAGTCCCATGAAAAACGGTAAATTCTTTGTACGAATTAACATGGACGAATAGCTGTCCATTTTATTCGAAAATAAAGTTATATTAGGAAATTAAGTGAAGAGGCAAGCAAGTTGTGTAACATTAAGCGACACGCTATCAAGTAATTTGAACTAAACAAGTTGCTCTCGATACTAGGATATTTAACATAGTATATCTCAATGTCCACTAACAACCCTGCAACTTTGCCCTTCAAAATAGAACATAGTAATACTAACACATTATTGGCAGGCAATGGAATGAGAGACAATGCAGTGGTATTACCTATCACAAATAGGACACTACACTCACAAAACTTCAGTTGTATTAATAAAATAGATCACCTAAATGAGTAAAAAATATGAAAAACCATGGCTGCGTTTCATCGAAATCGGGTTTGTAATTAATCAAAAATGTAAAAGCTTCAATTATTAATTAACAAGTACCCCGTAGCGATTTAATAATAGGACTGCTCTTGATAAAGGATTTCCCCCTTTCAATAATTCCGATCGTTTTTGCCTTTACACTGGTATAAAGCTAACGTTACTTTGATTTTCAAAAGGTTCTCTTCATTTTAATTAAGGCTTTTTTTTCAGAAAATTTATATTTTCAATATAATAAAAACGAAATGATATCATTATATGAAAAAACTTTATACTGTTAATTGGGTAAGGAGGCTTTCTTGAGAGTCCCCTTTAGTAATTGAATAATATAGTTTTTTAGAGTATGACATTTATAATTTGACAAGTGTTTGACATTAGTAGTATAAACGTAAACAATGAACTAATAAGCTTATCTAATTTAATATATATTTTATGAATAACATTAAAAAAGTAATGTCCACAAAACTATAAACTATAATTCAGCCAAATTTCATTTTCGTCCGCGAGCACTATAGGCTGTAAGAGTGGCCGAAAGTGTTCTCTTCTCAAATCAAATATATAGATAACACAACTTAGTTGTCTCTATCCATTCAGCCACCGTAACCTGTAATCACGAGATTTTAGCGATGGACATGGAATATGGCCTATGGCCTTTTGCTGAAAGGTGATAATGAGTTTGCAAATGGTCTGGACCAATAGGTCTGACGATCTGATAAGGTAATCATGATCAAGATATCGAGTCAAACTAGTGTCCGAAATTGGTGAGGCAATATCGAAACATAAATGGTACCGTAAAATATCCGAAACAACGGGCCATCATAAAACACGTGGCTACGACATAAAATAAATTTAAGTTATATAGTTTTTTAATTGCACCTTCTGCATAAATAGGATAGCGGAGAATTGAAAGCAAAGAAGTGCTATAGAAGACTAGCATGGAGTAAAATCATTTGTACTTCGTTCGTTAGAAAAGCTTTTTTTATAGGATTAAATAATGAAACAAGGTAGGTTAGGGTACTCGATTGCAAATAACAGCACATGACTACTCCATGTTTATAATTGTTATAATTCCAGAAACATATAAAAATTTCAAAAACATTGGCCTATGGTGATGGCCATGTCGGCCAGTTATTCTACCATTAACTAGTGATGTTTAATCTTATTTAATTAAGTGTATTTGTATGTCTTTTAGAAATCCTACGACACATAAGTTTGTCAAATCTTACGATACTTTTTACGTACAATATGGTTTTAAAAAGGGCACAAACTTTTTCATCGCGTGACATAATAAAGATATTGCCTTGTCTATGCCTTTTCTCTTAGCTCATTAGCGTATATTTTATTCTTTTTATTTGTAAGTTATTTTCTCTGATTCAAAATTTTTTCGAGACAAAAATTTGTCTGGCTCACGCAAACTCTCTCAAATTACAGCTATGGCAAAATTGTGATATGTTACGTACTGTTGCTGTGTAAAATAAAAAACACACTTTCCGATTTACAATATTAATAAAAAAAAAAAAATGCTCAACACAGTTTTATACCTTGTTTGTAAAATCCACATATAAATGTTGTGGAAATCTCTCTTGGCTTTGATTCCATATTTAATGTTTTTCATTTATATTTTTACAATAACATTATCTATTGTATAGTTAAGATAATAAAAGAATAAAACTTTTAATAAGAATCATGTGTTCATTACATAAACAGTTATTTTCATGTAATAATACTGTATGATGAGTTTTTCTAGTATCATTTTAGCACATCTGGAGATGTGTGATTAAAGACATAAACTGAGAGTGTAATTAACCTTGTGTTACAGCTTTAATAGCATACTTTTATTAACGACAGTTTGCAGCCTCCTATTATTAGTTTTTCGTATAATAGATTAAAGCAGAGTAACTAAATTTGAATATTACACTAAATATGTGACAGGCTTATAAACAAATTATATGTAAAAGACCAAGGTCTATTCTTTATTAGGATTTCGTAAAGGTGAAATATTTAGATGACTAGTCAGGGAATCCGGTTGCGTTTGATATTCGCTTCGTATTGCGACCTCGATAGACGGAGCCAATGTGTCACAATGGGAGAGACGTGACCTAGGTCGAATTTTTTTATTTTATAATTAATTTTTACACAGAAATGTAACACAGAATTCTTTCGCTATAATTGGATATTGGTATTTTAAAATCTTTTGTGATTTAGCTTTTTTGTGGACGAAATATACTCTCCATTTCCCAAAGTTTAAAATGTAGCTAATTTTGCAACACGTCGAGTAGAATATAAAAAAAGTAAAAGTTGTGTTAGATATTTTGCAGTAAATAAGTATATTGGTAAATAATAGATGTTTAAATGAATGTGCAACAAAAGGATTAGAAAAGATAGCAACTAATTATATGAATTATATCACGCTGTATATTAACTCTTTGCATGATGTGCCAAATTTTATTCTAAAAAACTAGTAGCTTTATGTGGCAATATAATATATATTTTATGAATAACATAAAATAATAATGTCCACAAAACTATAACTATAAACTATAACTCTGCCAAATTTCATTCTTTTCCGTGAGCACAATAGCCTGTAAAAGTGGTCCAAAGTTCTTCGCGTATTATTATGATGTCCTCCCGACCGAATCCGGCCACGGCGGCCGATCTACAAGAGATCAGCCAAGTGCGCAGGATATATTA
>DWHO01004546.1:0-10988 GCA_018247575.1 Eurytides lysithous rurik
CGGCTGAAAGACTGCTCCCGGTGCGCGATCGTTACCTCTCCTCTGCGAACCCTCACCCCCGCTGCTCCGCTCCCTACCCCCGTCCCCCACCGCGCCCTGCCCGCGAGCCTCCGCGCGCGCTGTTCGATCGCCGCCCGCCCTGTCTCTGCGCTTAGCCGTTCGTCCGCCCGCCCACGCGCCACAGCAAGCTTTGTTTTGAATTTTTAATTTATCGCCATTCATCTAGCGCCCGAGCAACGTGAAACGACACGGACTAGCGGCACTATGCTTTATAAAGTTCGGCGACCCGCTTTAGTACCTACGCTCGGAACAAAAGAATCGTTGAGTAACAATCAACGAAATTCGGGACCGTAACTGTACGAATATTCGTAAATTTAAAACACTAGCTATAATAAAATCCCGAGCAATAAAGAATAAACAAATTAAAAATTTAAAATGGATGCTTCAAGCTGAATTTTCTGGCGTGTCCTTGACAATTTTCAACGTATTATTGATCAATTTTCAATGTATTTTGCCGGGAATTTGTAAATAAATGCATGACACCGATCGAAACTTTCACAGAGTTCTATAGACTATTATTTCTATAGTATAAGTATAAATTTATTTGTAATTTTTTTCCGATTATTGGCATGTGTTTACTGTTAGATACTATATTTAAGATAATCCTTTAAAGAAAAAATTATTACAATCCACGATAACATTAAGGAGCGTAAGAAAAATTATAAAATCAAAAGTCTATTAATTGAAAGCAACTACCACAATTTTGAATTTACAATTTCAATTTTGACAAAGGTCGATTAATACGATTTTTTTAAACAGATATTTGCTATACACCATGACTTCAAGTTCAGCGAATGTGACAAGAAATAGAAATTCACGCCAGCGAAATCTTAGGAAAAATAATAAATTTGAAAGTTTCCATTCTTTCCTTGTTAGCTGTTTCTTCTTTCATTGAGCAACGAAAAACGACATAAGGTAATTTTAATCAAATGAGCCACTTCTTACACCAAAATAATCATAAGACAATTGTAACAATACGAAGCGATACGATCTATGTAAATAATAAACCTCGAATACGTAAAGTATACGTAGCAGTAGGAAGATCTTATTTTAAAAGTAATTACTTTGAATTTTTTACAACAGCCATAAAAATTACAGCAATATATCCCCTTTCAACGAACAATTAATTGAATTTCAGCAAAATGTCTTCAAATAAGTCTGTGATCCTCGCAAATTAACTTGCTCTCCTTTTTCGTGATCACCGCGAATACCTCTTAATTCTTTCAGCTGCCTTTCTCCTTTCACAATAAGGCAAAAATCTTTCACCCGTATTTATATAGAAGTAACAACTTGTCACAAGGTACCTATAAAAAATTACCTTCAGTTGGAATTCTTGACAACAAGATTGTATTTTATGGACAAGTAATGTCTATTATTTAGTGGAGCAAAGCATTAACTATTAATTTACAGGAAGAATTTTTTCCAATTGGTAAAAAGATAGTTCTGCGTATTTTTTTTTTTGTGGATATGTAAATGTATTCCTGTTATCACTTTAACAAATTTTCCCCTTTTTGTCATTCCAATATGAATAAAACTTAAAAAACTATTTTGACAAATGTTTTTGACTCTAAAATACCTTTAATATCACAGTATTCACACCTCAAACTATTAAAATTAGGAAATATACAAAAATATATAACTAGAAATCCTAAAATATATATCCACACCACGGAAATATATTTTAGGATTTCTAGGCTCATAAACGATGATAGTTCTTTCGATTTTCTTTCAATGCCTTGCATTTCAAAATAATCAGAAAATTTGTCAAATTAACGCATAAACGTCAAAAGAGAAAGTAAAAGCAATTGCTGAAGTAAACGAAATGTTTTCTATTACTTGGCTAAGAATTCTAGCTTTTGAGAGTTTTTACTTTTAGGAATTTCCTGACTATAAAACCAAAACCATTACTTACGCAACTTTTCCTCAAGTAATTATTTTTACCTGTCCTTTAAAACGAGTGTTAGCGCCTCATTAGTAAGAATTGAGACAAAAGAAATGTTTCAAAAATGAATGCCAAGTTAGCATAAGGCTAATACAAAGACCGTTTCGTAATTCTTATATCTTACAATTTTAATTTGTTTCACTGAACTTTCAAGATGTTTTGGTTATGTAGAGCAATACAACAACTACGATGGATGAAATTTCATTCTGACAACTGTTAACATTTAATGGTTTGGTCTGTTTGGTTTTTCAACGACAGACAACTTTTTTTTTATAATAAACCAGAATCTTTACGATACAGCAAAAATAGACGTACAATGATACATAGTAATAAACACATGGCTGCCGACCATACCTTAAAACTAAAATTGAAAATTACCTTTACGGTTAAACCTTATAGTATGAATAAAACTTTGTGTGGATATATACCTTTTACTACCGGAATAACTGATTAGTACAGAAGTAAAATGTAATATATAATAATATGTAAGTAAAACATGATTTTAAGAAACATGATCAAATCACAATTCTCGTACGAAGTATAGATTAAACGGTTAGAAAAAAAATTCAGGGTTTTAGTTTTATGAAATTCCTGACATAGTCAACGTCACATACAAAATTTCAATTACATCACGTCCCTGTGAGCAAGTCATGTTTCTAGATCGCTGGCGAAAGTTATAAACGTTAAATTACAAAACATTGGAATTGATGAAAAATGGAAAAGTATAATGAAAGAAAATGAACTTGAAATAGAAAATAACCTTATTTTAATTTATGTATGAAACGAGATCAAAAAATACATTAAATAAATTTTTATGTCAAGAACTGTTGTATCTAAGTCCATTTGAATGAATACGTTCGATAGTTTGATTCATTAAGACAGTCTGTAACAAATATGGCAAGTTGCTACTTGTCTATTAGCTTTCACAGGTAGAAGAGTGAGATTATATTTGTTGGATTTGCCGTGCATGATAGATTTCGAACAACGTGTTAACATAAGTTTTTGTTTCAAGTCGCAAAAAATTGTCAAAAAAGCTCATGAAATGTTATAATCAGTATATGGTGATAATCTGGTAACTCTGAAGCCAAACGTTAAGGTCATGCTCAATGTTTTAATAGTACGAACAAAGTTCGCTCCAAAGGGAACAACTATGAACTCCGAATATTATTAGGGCTTGTTACTACAACATTTGTGAAACAAGGTACGGAGAAAGAGATCCGAAAATAGGCTAACAGTTATTTCCTTCATCACGACAATGCACGGTGCCAAACATTGCTACTGATTCACGGACCGACAACGATTGAAAAAATACTAGAATTAGATACAAGACATCGTAAATACTTTTTAAATAGTTTTTCATTCATACAGGCTCCGAACACCAGAATTCATAATATCATAAAATACAGAAAATACCTCGTTTACTTTGTTCTGTTTGAAACTAGGACCCTCCTACTGTCTTAAGAGACTTTCAATGACCAAGCTACGAGGTAGCTGAGTAACGATAACAATGTCATAAACATTTTACCGTAAGTTCCGTTGGGTAAATTTTCAACTTCATTATTCAAGGCTTAGGGTACGATAGTGCCAACCTTTAAATAATAAACATGCGCAGCAAAATTGCCATTATCACATCGAGCAAGTATAAAGCGTATGTACCAGTGTGAGTGTCATCCTTAATAAATATCGCGTAATTTATTTTGACAGTGTATGATGCCGCTCACATCCGGCATAGCCATCTCCCCAGCGGCACACGGGCGAGCGTCATCCTCCCACGTACAGATGCAGAACGCCCACGTGTTCAGTTCGCGGTATGACGTCAGCGGGCAATAGGCAAGTGCACGGGCGATGATTAACATTATTATTTGAATCATGTGACTATCGGTACTCGATGTAAGTTGTTACGATAAGTTCGCGCACCAACTTTAGCCTACATTATTCACAGCTGCGACGTTCAATCAAACTTGGACTAGGTGTGATTCAGAATGTACAATAACAAAGCCCGCGCGGCAGAGAAACAATTATGCTTACGCTTCCTATTTATTGATGTAGAACGAAAATAACAGAGCGTAGGTATTTCCGCAGAAAGTATTTTTATATCTGAGATTGAGAGAATCTTGAAAGCATTTAAGCGTAAACTGACCTTAAAAGTGATCACTAATAAGCACTGACGGTTGCGTTGCTTCACTTTAAGAAGTGAACCCTCTCACCACGTTATTTTTAGTTCTTCCAAATTGTTTTCGATAGTCTGGATAGGGATGATGAGATACTGGGGATCGAATAGCACTGAGTGAAAAGCGAATTGCAGAGCCAAAAAAGAGTTTTGAACTTTTGACTCAGAAGTGCAAAAACACTGCACAGCTATTTTTTATTTTATTTTTTTACAAAAACAATTCTGCCCCTGATTTAAGATTATAGGAAATATTTTGCGTTATAAGGGCGGCTTACATATTATAATTTCACATGGTCAAACATTCAGATTCGGAACAAATATCTGTAGTTCATACAAATATTTGCACTGGTTGGGAATCGCACTCACGAGCTGCGACACCGAAGCCTAGCAATTGCGCCAAACGGGTCATTAAAAGGGATCAAAAAAGTCATACTAACATAATAGACTACCGTGTTCCTGTTTGTAGGGCATTGTTGTCATCATTATTATTGGGCATAGAGATTATCGCCGATTATCACTTACTTTCATTACTCTATGGCTTTTTAATCTTCTCTTATAAATATTTAACCGTTAACAGTTAACGAAGCGAAAATATTGAGTTGTAAGGCCAAACTTTGATAACTAGCCTAGTTATAAAACATACTTTTTAGGAAATTTAAACACGATAAAACAAAACGAAACACGACTTATATTGTAGAAAATTGATTTAACAAACAAAGGCAATTCAGCAACCAGAAGAAAACATTTAACAATGAGACGTGCTTTACGTATTTTTTATAGCACGTAACTAAAAAAATTAAAAACATATAGTAAACAAACGGTAAAATGTTAAACTTTCTTCAAATAGAGTAAGACAATTCAAGTAATATAATTAACTCTATTTGACCCGTCACTTAAATTACCTACCCATATAAAATAAGTTTACTGCTTACTGCAACATTATTCATCCCTAATTTATAGCTTTTATTGGATTCGATTTCAAATCTTTCTAAAAGCAAAACGAATGATGCACTTCGTAATATAGATTTGCGCGACTTACGATTTTTAAAGGACATTTTCCGTATAACGCATAACATAGGTTATCAAAAATGCATCAGTTTTTTAGCTCCAATTTATGCGCGTATTAAAAAAGAACAAAAGCGAAATGGAGAGACACAGATACGATCAATTACTGTGAAAGTGCGCCGTGTTGTAGTCGTTTTTTAAACGATTCGCTCTAGTCTCACCACCACAAATGATGGAACGGTGGTAATCTCTTGTTTTGGACTATAGCGGAACAAATGCACAAAAATATGACTAAAACTAAAAATTGTAAGACTTGCTGGTGCTCAAGAAACTGTGTCTCTTTTTACATTCTTATCTAAATATTTTGACAGTTCAAAAATTAAATCAAATCCTAAAGCAAAAAAAAAAATACTTATCGTTAATTCTTGACGATTTTAAAAGCACTTAAAAAGCGTTTCGAGTAAGTAGCCTAATCTTATGAAACCGAGAGCTTTGCAATAAATCGGCGATTTTATCGCAAGAAACGTTTATATTTGCGTTTAAATACCTATTACCATATTACTTACTAGAAGAAAGACATACAATACTGATGTAATATTGTATTGGGTTGTCTGGAAAGTTCGTGCCGATTTTCGGTATCACAATTATAGAAAACAAATGACACGTGTACATATTCTAAAAGAGGTAGCTTCAGTAATATTTGGAAAAAAGTTTGGTTACGATTCGTTTAGTGTTGTACGCCTTAGAATATGGTGGAAAATAAAGTGTACTATAGGCATTTAATGTTTTTCTTTTGCCGAAAGGTCTAAAATGCCAAGCGGCAAATAAGATATGCGCTGTTTATGGCGAGGATGCTGTAGCCGAAAGAATTGTGCGAAAGTGGTTTGCTTGGTTTAAAGCTGGAAATTTATCTTCGTCTGTGGTGGACGGCCTACCTGGGCGTTCTTGATCTTCCAGGTCGAAATTCAAAAAAGACTAACGCGCTCTCAGATACCATATTTGGCGTAAAAATAAAAATCGTAATGTTTTATTAATTTATTTTCAATATGCGCTTTGATTTTTTTTCTTTTTTACTTAGCAGTTGCCAACAGTTCAATTGCATTTACATTAGTAAATTAATGACGGGGCAAACTATAATAAAAGTAATGTGAATTAATAAAGCTGTTGCTGAACATGTAACACTAAAGTTCACTAATTATGTGCGCCCCGAGCATATTTTATTTGTTTTGCATATAAATTCCTAGTAATAATGGTATTCGATCATAACTACCCCTTGGCTATCACAGAAAAGGGAGTCCAAAGAGAGCGATCCACCTTACCGGCGGATGGGCTTTGCTACAATTTCTTTGAAGTCGGAAATGATGGCCTCTTCCAAGTCACTGACTGTTGTTTAGTTTCTGGATCCTATTGTCATGATAGAACGAAATAAATATTTTCGATTTAAAAAGCTGACGACGGCCAAAATATTTCTTTTATTTATCATACAAATTAAATGGGCTTTGCCTGCCAGTACTTTTTTATTTCCTTACTAAAGAGTTTATATGTCATTCTCATTACTTATTGAACATCCCTCGTACACAGACTGACACGTGAAACCTATAGTACCCAACTTTATTTATTTTATTTTCGGAGTCATTGCTAACGAAATTAATTATTATAAAATAGTTTAGAATAATAAAATATTTTTTCCTTTCCAAAAGTTTTTTTTGTCAACACACAATTGGATCGAATGATATGCCAATACCATAATCAATAAGATAGCATCAAGTTAATGCAGTTTATAGCCGGAGCACAAAATTGATAACAATATCGGTTGACAACATGTTAAAAGAATATTTGTGTCAAGTCCTCCCTTGTATAAATAATACTGAAGAATGACGAATGATGAATTTAAGATTCTTATTTAAGTAAGAAGTTCAATATCGTGCAAAACGTTTTAAATCTTTTTAACTGTCGGATAAGTTACACAGATAGCTTATTGGCGGAATTTCTTGTTTTATTTACAGTTTCAATAAAAGTGAAAAAAGCCAAAGACTTCATTTAAGGAATAAAGTATATTCTTTCAGCAGCAAGAGAATAAAAATGCTGCCTTTAAAACCTCCGAAATTGTATGAGTAAATAAACAAATACTGAAATTAAAGTTCAGTCTTCTTTACTCAAATATAATGCAGTCAAACTTTTTACTGTCTAACATTCGAGATAGTTAGAATGAGTTAATTATTATTACTATTATTACAAAATTCATATCAATCGGTACTCGTAGCTTAAACTCAAAATTCTCTAACCTTATGTTAATATTAATTGGTTTCTCTGTTCTAAAATATAGAGTATTAATGAGTTTTACTGTACTATTTTTTTGGAAACTTCAAGCGCATAACGCGCGTCAATAAAAGTATTTTAATACTAATGTATAAAAGAATCAATTCATTCAATTAGATATATTTATTTGCTGATGAGGTTATTATTACAGATGGTCACAATAAGGATATATATCACTCTTATCTTAACCCAGGAGGGTATGCAAATTTACAATAACAGGTTATTAAAATGTTATTTAAATAAACACTAAAATTGGAAAAAAATTTTAATACAAAAACTTAGGATGTGTGTTCAAAATGACACGCAGTTACTCTTAGTTATCGCAAAAAAAATCTGCTCGGCCTTACGCTACGCCGGCTTCATCACTCAAGAGATTTAAAATGATATATATAACATTGTCTTTAAAACCGAAACCGTGCAAAATAACAGCGTATGTTACCACTCTCTGAACTCTACCACTACACATTGAATCAGATAAAAAAAATACCTAATACTAACGTAGGTACCATATATTTCAATTATAAGAGACGATAAATTAAACTTATAATATCGTATGATACGAAGAACTGCTTCGGCTTCAGTACCGGTTAAGCCGACTTCTGATCAATTCAATCAATAGAGCTTTGAAGCCGCCAGTGTGGAGCGCCGATCTTATATATAAAGACCCTCCGACTAAGCGGCAATAACGGACGAGAGTTTAATGTGAAAATGAATACCACTAAAGTAGCTGCTCGTTCAACTACTGATATTCTAAAGCGAAAGCCGAGTGTTTATGTTGCTTGCATGGTAAATTTTAATGGATAGTTCAAATTTCAAGCTATAATACATTCTAAACATTATTGTACATTTATAGGGCAAATGAGTTATCTGGCGGTAAGTAAGACATAGAATTAGTGGTAAGTAGCAGCAGTGGCGGTACTACCATACAAGCCTAAAAGCTCGGCTTGCCCTACTAAAGAGTAAAGTGTATAAATCTTAATTTGCACATAATTCCCGAATAATTTATTTTTTAAAATGAGCGTTGCAGGAATTATATGCTGATTGAGATTTATAAGTTTTACTCCTTAGTGGGGCAAGCCGGGCTTTTGGACTTGTACGGTAGTACCACCACTGAGTAGCAGTAGTAAGCAATGGCAAATCTTCACTTTAAATACTTTACAGCAACAAGAGCTGAGTACTAAACTATTGCTTCTTTACCAGTCAAAGATGTATGCATTTCTATAGTGACAGCGCATCTAATATGAAAATATATCTGTACCAAAAAATCTACTTTTTAAAATTGAGATTTAGACACTATATGAAATTTAAAACAAATATTCTTTTTTATTTCATAAAATAAAAAAGAACAATGAACTGGAGCAGACGCGTCTCTAAAAATGTACCAAAAACTAATCAGTATAAAATAAACAGTTATAGTGTATTTTTTATGCGTCTGCATAATAAGTTCTGAAAATATTTCTTTCAAGAGTGTATAAAGCATTGCGCTGATCTAAATTACGGACCGAATGCTCAATGCTGTCCACAATGTCCACATAGCATGTCCCACATCTGGATTTTTCTAAAATATTTCGCCAGCTTTTTCGTTAGTATAGAGGGCAGATCGGGGAGGCAAAAACTCGGCGTAAAACTAATAAACGCAACGATACCGCGCAACGCAAAAATCTAACCCGTATGTGCGGTAGAGAAAAAATGTGGTGTTGCTATAATTAAAAAATTAAATAAAATGGTGAAGACATCAAGTCCGCGATAAACATTATCAGTGGCAGAATAAACGCAGAAAAATCATTCATTCGAAGAAACTGCAACTGGTAGAGTTAATGTATTATTTATACAGAAAATATTATACGTATATAACTATATTCTGCTACGATCGAGTGATATGAATTGAGGGGAAAACAAAGCATCTCAACAAATGCCCCTATAAACTGCTCTACAATTCCGACGATTTCGAGATACGATTACAAATGATTTCAATGGACTCTCCGAATACGTATGTAAGCAACATGCACGCAATGAATACGTACATTTTCTACATTAACGGTCTGTCCGCAGCTCGTTGTGCGAATATTTTTTCTCGAAACCTATTATACAACTAAAACCGTGTCAGTTTTTAGACGGGGAAGTTTAATCTACGCAAGTGCGGGCAAAAAAAAGCATTAAAATGTAATTCTGTGTGCAAAATAACTGAAAATATTTTAGTCAGTAGTTTAAATGTTTTGCTAAAAACAATTCACTTTACTGAATTAAATTCTTATATCATTATCATTAAATTTCACAGCTAGTATGGGAGGTATATAGAAACTCGTAGACTCACAAATTAATTAATTAAAGTGTTATTAATGTAAATTTATGATGAATCATGCATCTAATTAAATACAACAGCTATCAAGAATAATATAAAATCTATTCACAAAAAAAATATTCGAATCTAAGATATAGCCTAACATAAAAGTAAGGTTAGGTACCTATTCTACGCCCCGATGCATGTTCCCCGCAGCGAGTTAACCAGCAATGTGCATTTTCTAGTCAAAGCAATGCTTGCATCTGAAGTAGGTTTTATGTGCGTGCTATTACGAGAGGGTTGCTGTGCTTGACCTAAATCCATTCCTTCCAATTTTCGCATTGAATTTCAACGTTTGTTAATATTCTGCAAATTAATTTTACCGACATTTACGTTAACATTTTTTAACCGAGAAAAATTTATTTCCGTGGACCATTAGTAGTTTTGATAAAGAACATCTCTTGACGAATTTCTCTTGACGTTAAACGTTTTAATTTGTTGGTTATGAAATTTTTGTTTCGATAACTTCGTTGTGTCGAAAACTTTTGAAGTTTCATAAAGCGTGTCACTTTTTTATTTTATACTGCATTTGCGCCAAAACTTTATTGTTAAACCAACCGTGAAATTCTCTAGACAATTAGATAGAGATTGCTTTGAAAAGTTATTAAAAAAGTGATGATGGTTCAAAAATTGACATTATTTTAGGCTAATTATTAAGTGTACAACATTATGCCACCGTAAACTATCATGTTACCCGATATCGTGATGGGGACAAGCGATTTGTAAGCGGAAAGAGCCTGTATCACTTTATCTAAGAATCTTATTCAACCGTATCGCGTGTTGGGACATACATACATGCACCTCGAAAAAAACTAATCTTGAGACCATTATTTAAGCAGCATAGAGACGTACACGTGCATAAAACTAAAGGTAGACTTCCAATCATTGTGTTCAGCAGGAAATTAACGTTAATGCCTCGCGCTTACGCGTTCTCAATATACAATAAAAACGTATAATAAAATCGCTAGGACCTCTAACAAACGTAAAATCGAGGCCCTTATTATATACATAGCGTCTGAGCGCCTTGCTGCGGTCGACTGACGCTCGACGCGATGTTCGGAAGTCCACCTTGATGGTGGGCACACACCTCGCAGGCATGCACAGCCCATGATGTAGCCCATCATGGAGAGGCGCGGCGGGGACGGCGGGGG
>DWHO01004547.1:0-10987 GCA_018247575.1 Eurytides lysithous rurik
GGTAATATACTGTAACGACATTTTAAAAGAGTAACTGTTGAGTTTCTCGCCGGCTCTTCTCAGCAGACCTGCATTTCGAGCTGGTGGTAGCTTCCTCACGAACCAAGATGTAAAAATGACGATTCATAAGTGCTTGTAAAGGCCTATTTGTATTAAAATATTTTTATTTGATTTGATATATTCTATATAATAAAAAAAAATTAAATCAAAATCGTTTAATCGGCGAATGTACTGCGTTACCGTTTTTTCTTCTCGTAAAGAAATATAAAATTATTCTTTTAAATGTTCATTTATTCTTTATTATAAACATCATATAATAAGGGATGAGGAGGAACGGAACTAAATTTGTGGACATTCTCTCCTTGTCAACCCGAGATGTGGAGAGAAATTATGATAGATGAAAAGTACCAAAACTTTTAAAAACGAAAGGATAAAAGAAATGGAAATAACTCGAAATAGAATACATTAAATAGAAACATTTATATCCGATATCCATATGCAGCGATATAAACATGTTCGTATATCTATCAAGGATTTGTTACATAATGCATGAGGTACAAAACCTAAATTATATTTCTCAGAAGACGAATCTCGGTTACATTTCAGTTTGGTATCACATTAAAAAGTATATTCCCCTGACAATAATATCCCACTGGAGAATATTAAGCGATGCCAAGATATTTTACGACTCGATTGAAATAGAGAAAAAAATAGGCGACACATTTTCCGGCATATCACAAATCTGAGCCAATTAAAATATTCACGGACGCGAACGTGAAATTTGACTGATGTCGGAAACAGACACACAAGCTGACCAATTAACATAGAAAAGAAGCGAAAACGGCCGACGTTGATTAAATATCAAAAGGTGGGCGCGTTCAATAGCGACATAAAATGTCGTTTACATTCGTGGCATAGAAAATTATTTGTTTGACGGCGGCGTCGCGGTGATCTATGATTTAGGCCGAAAATTCAATTTTAATACATTAGGAAGATTATGAAAACTTCCTCGAATTTGTAGAATTCGAAGAAATTTTAAAACTTCGAACTTTTAACAAATCTTGATACGGGATTGGCGATGTGCCTCTTAAATTTTGTCTTCGATTGATACATTTTTATTAACTGAGTTTAGAAAAGGAAGAAAGTGTGTGAATGTTTTATGCACTTTTTGTATTCATTATCATTTATTACTATTTTTTACATAATTTGTAATATAGTAAGAATGTGCTGCGATAATTGACGATGAAAACTTTGGAAAGTAATAAAAAGACAGATATTTGTCGGAGATTCTTTATGCAGAGTTATAGTTAGTAAAGATTAGATTATATCCAACTTTGGTCTTTCGGACTAAAGTGGAAGATTCTTTTTTATACCGGACTGAGTGCTTCTGTACAATGACACATCAAAAATATTTTTTTCTAGTTCAGTTCAAATCATGTCACCAAAAACCTTAATCCGGTAACAGTGTTGAATGCCAACTACACGCATACACGTTCTAACATGTCTTATATAATTTACTTCTGTCATAAGAGCAACTCGATGCAAGTTGACAAATCTACAATGCTCACTTCTCCCAAGAAACTGAGAATCTCGGTGCGGGTATAAGCAATATATTTTCGTCGGCGGGTACGCCGTGCCAAGATTCCCTGGCGACGGGCGTTTCTGTAATCCCGTGGTTTAGGATTGTTAAGCGTTAGGCCAATTTCTATCGACCAACTCCGCTGTATGTTGCTGTTTTATTTTTCTAAATACAGGCAACACAGAATATTGATAGGAGATTAAGAAAAGCATTGATCGGAGTTAAAACGCAATTTATAAAGACAACCACAAATTTTATAGTTAAAGAATACATGCAGTCTGCTACGACGTAGCGTCTGCTTAAAACATTATTTCTCATACTGCATAGGACAAAATAGGATAAATAATTGCAAAATTGACGGTAGCCATCTCACATCTCAGTTTGTCCCTTGAACACGAACGCTAAGTATTCGAAACGTCGGGAATAAAGTGAATTAAAAAAAAGTTCAATAATAATGTATATACAAGTATGTAAATAAAAAAAAGTACAACATTATTTCTATCAACGTTGATTATTGATAAAAATATTGACTCGGAAAAAAATTCAAACTAGGGATAGATCTTTGCGTGTTCTTCATTTTAGTGTTCTAAATACTTTGAAAGCTTGTGACACTTGATTTCATTCGTAGATTTTGCTTTTATAGTGACTTTTTAGGAGATTATGGACAAATTGACAGCTTTTTTTAGAGATTGGGGACAAAATTGCCTTATTAGAAAGTCCCCAAATGCCCAAAATTGTCTGGCCGCAGGATCTCTCGTGGGAGCGGGTGTCCGTCAGGCGGACGCTCGTTGAGAGGTGCGGTGTTTTGAAGGTGTGGATGTGGTCCGTCGTCGGTCGTAAAGATGATGCCCCAGACGGACCACGAACGCGTGGATGCTCTCCATGTGGAAGTCCCGTGCGATAACGTCATTTCTGATCTATCGTCCTCGTTATCGTTCACAGTGCGAGGTTCTGCTGCACCTTGATCCTGCGCCTCTGTGAAGCAGAGGTGAGACCATACCACGCAGGAGCTGCGTAGGTCAGGTGAGACCGGATGTAGGTTTTGAAGATACCTAATTTTACTTACCAGTAGCTTGGATACCAGGACTGGGTACGAAACCGCTCGAGCTGCTCGGGCTTGGCGGACGCAATGGTCTACTATTGGCACAATCCACAGCGAGTGGTTTATCCGGTATCCAAGGTACCGGATGGTGTTTTCACATTTAATCGCCTGACCACGCAGCTCAAGCTTAGGTAGGTCTCTGATTCGCATGATGTAGATGGCAGACGTCTTGTCAACATTGACCGGCATCCGCCACCTATCTAGCCAATCGGGCAGCAGGTCCAATTGGTACTACATTTTCCTCGCAACGAACGCCGCGTTTCGTGAAGACGTGAAGAACGTGCTGTCGTCCGCATAGAGGGCCAACAGCACATCTTTATCCCGATTGGCAGCATTGTAAACTGCATACAGGTGCAGTAACAGACAGTTTCCTTGTGAAACACCGGCTTTGATACGGCTTTGTTACGTACAATAAAAACAATTTGATTTCTTTATAACAATATTTATGGCAAGACTAAGTATACTGTTCTACCAAATGTGTTCATAAAATCAATAAATTGTGTTGAAAGCGCTCATTTATGTGCACACTGCTTTTTGTCCCGATGTCAATAATGTATTCCAAAGTCGTATCTAGTATTTGTTAATATACAGAGGATACAAATATAAAGCTGGTTTCCAATTCCTATTTAATTTAAAAAAGTTTCCTAGTGCATCCTCGCTTAACATGTTTCAGTATCAATGAAATTTCCATCTACCTAAGTTTGTTTTGTTGTCGTTAACATATACATATGTTGTAGCTGAGACGTAAAAAATTCTAACATCAAATACTTCATTACTTCTTACTTATCGTCTAACAATCCTCTATTGCTACTTCTTGTTATTTCTATAATGTCCACGGACTTTGTCAGGATAGATAGATTGAATAGCTATCTAGTTCTTAAATCAACTAACCTTATTTAAGTTCTTACTTAGAATTGTAACAGTGCCAAACTTGTATTTCTATTTAATTTTATGCAATATTCCGCGAATGAACAGATGTATCATTTTCTACATCGGTCAAAATCTCTTGCAAAACTAACTCGCCAACAAAGCTTTTAATTTATGTTATAGAAAAAACAGTAAACTTGTGGTCTCGTTTGTGTTTTTGCGTAAATTGAGTATTGCAGAGTTACAAAACGTTTAAATCAGTAAGGATGAGAAAGGAGAGGCAAAGGGACGGGTCACCGGCCACCTTTCTCTCCGGACGAAACGTGAAAGCATAAACACTTCCACTTTACGCCGATTATCTGTGAGGTCGTGGTACTTATCCGGTTCGATCCGGCCCGTTCAGCAGCGGGAGCAGCTGCGTGGCTCTACCACCGTTAAAAGTATCTCTGGCAAAGGACCGTTGTTACTCAATCTCCGGGCGTCATAATGTTTTAAATACCACTGCCAATTAATTTCCGAATGTAATAGTAATACGTTACTGTGTTGTGTACGATTGCGAATGATAGTGATTTCGAAAATTACCATAGACTGGATCAGGCAGAGCCAAAACGAGTTTTAAACGTTTAATCAGTTAAAAATAAATTGTACTGCTGCTACGGCAAGTATGTCTCTTATAATTGGCCAACTTGCTCGTCACCTTGCTAAATCTCTTAAATAGAAATAGATTAAATTAAAATGTTTATAATACATGATAGTGATCGACAGGTGTTGGTTGCTGTGCCAATACCAAAAAATCGGTAGGTTAGGTTAGGTTGCTTCCACTGGTATTTTCCCGCCTGAATTACATTATGAATGTCATAAACATCACGGCAACTAATCTTTAAGTAATTAAACCGACAGGACTAGAAGAAGTTATGCTGCAAATGGGTGAATGCAATCATTCTTTGCTATCAGATATGCATTTAATATTGTCACAGCTTACGGCGGTAGAGCTACGCAGTAGTTTCCGCTGTTGCTCAATGAGCCGCCTCAAACCGGATAAGTACCACGACCTTACCGAAAATCGGTGTAAAGTAATAGGGTTTGCTTCCGCGTTTCGTCCGGTGAGTGAAGTGACCGAAGAGCCATCCCCTCTCCTTCCCTTTCTTGCCTCTCCCTCTTCCTCCCCTTCCGAAAATTCCCATCTTAACGGTGGGCAACGCATTTGCAAAACATTGGACGTTGCAAATGTCCATGGGCAGCAGTTAATGCTTTCCATCAAGTGAGTTGCTACGAGATAAAAAAGCTACCATTTTAGGACCGAAAAGAGATAAGTTGCATCGTTGCATTAAACATCACAGAGTACTTACTAACCTTCTATTTTTTTAAAGAGATAAATGATGTTAAGCGACTAGTCCTTCTGTAACAACACAGTGCCTTCCGCTTTCTCCTTTGCTGCTTTCCTGACTCAGAAATCCAAGAAGTAACTGGTCTATTTCCAGTAACAATATTATTCTTTCCAGTAATTACGCTGGCAACATTGTCCTCCCAACCGGAATGTAGTCGTGCTTGGCGATAGAACTGGCAACACAGTGGCACGTCAGACCATGGCCGCTGCCATGGACATTCGCGACATTAAGGAATTGAAAATGTGTTGCCAGCCTTTAATGTGGGAATTTTTGGCATGGGGAAGGAGGGGAAGAACACCGTGGCCCACCGGCTACCCCACTCATCAGAAGAACGGTGGAAATGCAAACACTTCCACTTCACACTGATTTTCTGTGAGGTCCTTGTACTAATCCGGTTCGAGCCGGCTTTACCACCGTCAGAAAAGTCATTGTCCTTGACTGGATTCGAAGACACGTTTCTCGGTTCCGTTCAACGACAAAGTTAACGCCAATCCTCCTATTAATAAAACAGCAAAAGCTGTTGTGTGTTTATCTCGAAGAGGGAAGAAGTAAAAAAATTTACAATTTATCTTGTAAAGTGCAGTCTTTTAAGGTAGGTGTCATAGCCGAGGCTACTTCCATTGGACTATAAATATCGTCCATTAATACCCTGTGAAATGACAACCGCAAACAGTCCGAACTAAGTACGTGCGCGATTCCTGTCGCCATATATTTAGCCGGGACAATGACTTTGCATCCGCGGCTGGTATAATTAGGAGCCAGCTAAAATATCGCTTCTTCGCGTTTCTTACGAATGTAATTTCCTCTCACATGCATATATAGCCATCATTATTGAAAATCCAAATCGTAATCGCGAGTGAAATAATGTATAGGTTTTATTGTTTTGAAAACTCTTTTCATATTTCATTTCATACTGCAACTGTATCTTATTACACGAAGAGAAAGGTTGGAACTCTTTAAGGGCTTATTGCGCTCTTGGAGGCGAAGGAAATTTGGCAGAGCCATAGTTAATATTAAAGGAGATCTTTAAAAAAATATGAAATTAAATAAGTTGACGGTTTATGTTTATACTATGAATGTCAATGTTTGTCAAATGATACATGGCACTGTCATGAAACTATGGTATAAAAAGGAAGTACTCTTTGAAGAAGACGTCCTTTGGTGCATTAGCTGATCGCTAGTACTCGTTATTCTGTTTAGATTTGTGTCATGTATTTATCTCTTTCTCATAATAATTTAACCTCTTCCTGATCGATCCTAGCCACAGCGGCCAATCTACAAGAGATCAGCCAACTTTTGGTGCAGAAGCGTTTGCACAGACACAGGTGCACTCACCCTTTCTTTACTAAGAGACTTTCTGACTGGAGAGAGACAACGCGCAGAGAGTAATGAATTCTCCACACGTCCACTCCACACGTACTTTGTCCACAAGAAATCGGTACCGACTTTTTACATGCCTATCCGATGCATGGATCATCTTACTTTTCAGGTAATAGGGTGATTGGCTTGTAATATATATTTTTTAATTTACGTGAGGGAAATGCCTACGTATACCCTACCTACTTCGTATATCAGTGTCTAGTTTTCTCACGGAACGCAGCATCAGGGTCGTTGTTAATGGTGCATGCTCCAATGCCAAACCCGTGAATGCTGGTGTCCCACAAGACCGCGTGTTAACTCCCACGTAGTTATATTCTGCATTTCAATGACTTGTTGCATATTAGTAGCATTCACTGCTATGCAGATGACGGCACAGGTGATGCCTTATATACCAGCATTTCTTCTCTCTTTTCTTCCTCCGGTCAGAAAGGCTCTTAGTAAAGGAAGTGTGAGTAGTAGTAGGTTTTTGCAAAGCCTTTGATTGTTTGGACCATCAAACATTATTACTGTTTCAATGCAGTACACAATTCGTTTCACTATGACATACAGTGTAGAGGGTATATATAAATAATGTGAAATAATCCGGATCTTCTATAAAGACGGGTGTTCCACTAGGATCTATTCTTGAACCATTTTTATTCTAACTTCATATCAATGATTTGCCAATTTATGTAAAGAATTTGTGTGATATTGTATCTTTTGCAGATTATACCTCCCTTGTCTTCAAGATATATATATATATATACGAACATAGTAGCATTAATGACGAAACGAACAGAGCTCTGTCATGCATATTTGATTGGTTTAAAATTTAGTACTAAGTGCCAAAAAAACCCTAATGTAAAAAGTCAAATTCACAGTTTGCTTTTTAACAACGAAGCACTAGAATTTACTGATTCTATTGTTTTCTTGGGTTCTAGAGAAAGAACTCGATTGGAACTCCTATCTCTCAATACTCGCAGGAAAACTTCGCGCAGCCATCCTTGCAGTGAGGAAAGTAAAACAGATAACCGATGTTGTATTAACTCGTTTAGTTTATCAGTTATTTTTATAGTATTCTGTCTGACGGTATCTTATTGTTGGGTAAAATCGGTATTTATTATTCAGAAAAGAACTGTGCGAAGTATTTATGAGAGCTTGAGATTCCATGCGAGATGTTTTAAAAAAAAATGGAGTTTCTGACGGTTGCCTAATAATAAATATTCTGTAACATATTAACAAAATTGTAATACTTTCTTGAAACTCAGAGACCAACACGCGGTAAATACTTGAAATAAGAATAAGCTTGTACTACCTTGATTTCGTCTACAAAAAGTGTAAAAATCCTTAATGGGTTCTGAGTATATACATACATATATAATAAAATTCATCCAGATGTCCTGGATCTACCACTTGAGCGCCTTGAAACTCAAATTTGAAATAATCTGTTGTATAAATCTTATTATACTGTTCAAGAGCTTCTGGTGGACCAAAATGTGTAGTTGATTGACTCGTATAGAAGATAGCTTATTGGTATATTGCATGCCTTAATACAAAAATCGCTTAGCGGTATTCTAAAAGAGCAACTGTTGAGTCTTCCGAGCCGGCAGTAGTTTCCTCACGAACAGAGATGTAAAAAGGAAGATTCATTTTATTTTTAATCTGATTTGATCTGATAATATATTCTTGATTGATTTTTTAAATACTAATCTGAACTACTAATAAAATTGATTAAACACTAATCTGAACAAGAATAACGAGTACTCGCAATCTAATGGACCAAAGCGGGTTTTTAAAAAAGTACTTCTCTTTTTCTTTCTAAATAACATTGGCAATACTGTCTACACATCCACCTTAACTCCATAATCTGTTTTATATGAATGTCTGTGTGCTGAGTCAGCCAGGAATACACCAAGATTCTTATCCAATAAAATACAGCAGGAAATACAAAATATCACTCAGACTACTCAGCACTTACTGAACGATCATTGCTTAAACCTCGTCGCTTTCAATTCAATTAATCGACCGTTCTATTCTCGTACTGTTTTGATGTAACGAAATGAGATGATATAAAGAATTCTCTTAAAACGCGCGATGTAGAACGAGATGAGAAATAGATCGAGAGTGAATTATGATGTAAACAAGACACAGAGCGATCGGCAAGAGGCACGTGTTCATATTTCATTAGAAAAAGAGATATGACCGAGAGCGTGGCTCCGTTCTTCTTCGCGGAATCAATGGAGTCCGTTCATTTCTGGAATCTGAAAGTGTTCGAGTTTTAATGTAACGCCCGGATTGTGCGTAACTGTGTTACGAGAGTCATCTAATTTCCACCGAATTCTTGTTAAAGCGCCCGACGTGTAGTTTCAGCGATGACAGTTCTGTTATACTTTATAACCGCAATGTCTCAACAGATTTTAGACGGCGCCGAATCGGGCGTGTTGGCTCATTTTTGAACTATTCTCTCGGTACAAAAACATTTTGTATATTTCTATGTTATTCATAGACGACGAAGGACTACAAAAAATTTTCTTAATTCATATGTTTTGTATGTATATTATGAAATATTTTCTGTAGTTCATACAAATATTTGTCCCAGGTGGGAATCGAACACACGACCTATAACACCGAAGCCATAACCTGTCAACTGCGCCAAACAGGTCATCATCGGGTTTATATAAAACTTGGTAGGTTGGTTGGTAACCTCAAGAGACATACTAAAGAACTTTTTAAAATCGAGCGTAAAATTTATACTTAGGCGATTATTAGATGATTATAGATTTGTTTTTAGTCAGTTGTCTCCTGAATATTTGAGTTCAAATAGAGGATTCCTAATAAATTCCTAGCATAGAGACATTTTTGCTGAGAGAGAGATTTTACAGTGGGACATACATAATATATGTACCTAATAATTTCCTGTTTCATCTAATAATTTCTTGTGTTCACTTGCATACTACTCAATAAAAATAAAAGCGTCTCATCTGATGGTAAGCAATCATTGCCATCCATGGACATTTGCAACATTACAGGACTTGCAAATGCGTTGCCAGTCTTAAAGGGGGAGTTTTGATTAGTCCTAAATTTTATATATATTCCACATAACACTATAAGGTTCCCTCAAGATGTTTGAGAGCCAAGCTGCATAAACCTTCTCTCTGCACTACATCTGCTGTTTACAGCAATAGTCAAGGGATTATGCTTAGAATTTTCTTCATGTTAGAAAGTCAAAGCGGTTAGAAAAAAATGACAATTTAAAATTATTGATTTCAGTGCCTTGTTGTTTTTTTACGTCCAACGAAAGCTTGGTACAAGCCTGCATCTAATAAATCAAAGCGTTGATTTTGACCTAATTGCGTGGTATTTTTATCACATATAAAAAAAGATGGTCTAATGTTTAATTAACATGTTAGTACAATTTGCCCCATTTGGGTAGTGTTGTTGTAGTTAAGTTTGACATAAATGCGATGAAATCTGTAGTTTTATTTTATGTACTGATATTATATTTATATTTCACGTAAATAGAAGTAATCATTTCGATTCGGTTTTCTAAGATTTAGTTCTTTCTAAGATGTAATCTTACAGTCTCGACATTCGTGCAAATACGAACAGGGTCAGGGTGTTTTGTGTGTGTTTTTTTTATAATCATTAAAAATAATATTTTTTTATTAATAACAATCAATTACAAATAAATAATATATTACAAATCTTATGTCTTATTATATTACAATAGCAACGTTTGCCAAATATTTTTTATTTCTATTATTTACTAACCTTTGTCAACGAGCTTGCTTGCGTTGATATTAGAGTCCATTTCTCGTTTAAAATCTAAATAAAACAAAAACATGTAAAAGTGTCATACTTCACCCATGTATGAATAATTTTAACGGTTGCCTCATAATATATACTTTGTAATATATTGTTCATTCAAAAAAATCTTAATTATTTTATAAAAATCAGTGACAAACACACAATAAATATTAGAAATAAAAATAAGCTTGTAACACCTCGATTTCATCTCCAAAAGGTGAAAAAATCGTTCATGGACGTTGACGTACACATATTTAATAAAGTTCCACAAAATATCTTAGATCTACCACTTGACCCTTTTAAAACTAAAATTAAGACCATTTTGTTGCATAAAGCTTACTACACTGTTCAGGAGTTTTTGGTAGATCAACCATCGCGTGGAACTTAATTGATTGACTCATATATGGGATAGCTATTACATTGTATTTAGGCTTAACGTACTGTAACCGTATTTTAAAAGCAACCGCTGAGTTTCTCGCCGGCCCTTCTCAACAGAACTGCATTCCAAGCCAGTAGTAGCTTTCGCATGAACAAAATGTAAATATGACGATTCAAAAGTGCTTGTAAAGACCTACTTTAATAAGTAAGTATTTTGATTTGAATTGATTTGATTTGAAGCTTGCATAAGATAGCCATGTAGAACAAGGCAGTTGTTTTAATATAATAAGAGAATCCCTGCCGCCTAAAAATTTAGGACACTCTTTTCGGGACGTCTGCTATATTATCCACAAAATTCATTTCCCATCGGGATGATGCTATTTTTATGGTTCGCTTGTGACTCTTTTGATTATCGAGTCGGACCAACGAGCTTATAGCTTTTCAAATTAACCTTTTACGTTAGGCAAACTAGGATGCCCTGAATCCCTATTCAGGCCCTCTGGCCCA
>DWHO01004548.1:0-10987 GCA_018247575.1 Eurytides lysithous rurik
GCCCTGGGTTGACTGGGAGAGAATGCCCAATGGTATTAAGTCCGCCCTTTGTAATTCCTAGTTGTAAGGTATTGCAATAAAATAAAAATAAATATAAATAAATAAATAACTAAAAGACATTTTTTTAAACATAATTTATTTTAAAATGAGTACAACTAAGTTATTAAAATAAGTATCACATTTTATTTTTCACGTAACACTAGCATTAAAAGATTTTTTCTTGTACTTGTCGATGTTTCGTAATTCGCTTTATATTATTATAGATTAATATTTTCTCTTCATATCTACTTGGATCAAAATACACACATATCACAATTCATGTCATCATATAAACAACGCGATGGATTAAATATTTTGCAAATAAAATATAACAAGCGTTAAGGTCCGTTTTATAGGTCCGTATTATGTCTAGGTTAGTGCATTGCCATCTCTTCATTGTCTCCATATGCTACTATCTATATTAAGAAACAATTTTTAGAGAGTACTAAGCTACCTCGAAGACGAATATTGCAAGCGAACAAAGAAGGAGGACTGATTGAATAACAAATCTAGAATACAAGCTACTGTGCGTTTTTTGAAGCAAGTCCGCACTGTTTTGTACTTTGTTTAGTGTTTTTCGTGAAGATATTAAACATTTAATAAATTTGGTGATTTAGATGGCAATACTGATTTTGGATCGTATTAGTACGTTATTTATTACATAATCCGAATTCTTATTTCTAAAATAAACCTATCCCTAAATGGCAGCCGGTCAAAATTCCTTTTTTATTTCATAGTTTTCCTAGTATAAATAACATTTATTTATTAAAAAACGTCTCCAGAATTCGAGTTATTTCTGACGCCTGAATAGAAAAAGAAACGTCTTTAGGATTTTTTACGAAAAAATTATTTCCATCATATCAATTTCATGCAATTTTTTCTGGTTATACGTCTTTACTATTAAATTAATATGTAATAAAATTTTACCTACAATAGCGAAGTTTTAATTTTAAACAATGGGTATCGTACCTACTACACTTATTGATATCATTGTTATCTGTTTATAATTAAAAAAAAATAGATGAATGCTTTTAGAGTCACATACTTGTCATGTTTATTGCCAGGTATATCTGAAAATTGTTTATTATGTAGTATAGTTTAACTTGATTAGCATAATTTTTTTTCCTTGTAACTTCGTTTTTAATGTAACTTTGAATTATGTCACATATCTATTATAAAATTTAACTTAATGTTATATTTTATATAGAGTAAAAAAAAAATGTACAAACTTGATATTAGCCATATTAAAAGAGATGCAAAAGGACCACAAAAGAAATGAGAATAGGATACTTTGAAACATAAAAGATTGAGTGATTTTTAAAAATGGAAAAGAATCATGTTTCATCTTGTCTTTGAAATTGTTTTGAACTGATGAAATTCGGAGCAGTTCAATCTGTTCCGAATTTCATCGACTTGGCATTTTAATATGTGCATTACGAAATTAACTGCGTTTAATGTACAACATATATAACATTTTGTACATTTTTCTAGCCCTTTACAGTAGGTAATAAGCTCCACTTATTTACTAATCGGGATTAAATCACAATCATGCCAATCGGCGTCTACGGATATATCTTGGTCACTCATTACATTTATACATTTTAGTCGTTTTACAGGGTTAACGTTTCATTTATCCTATTTAAGGTGCCGTTTAGTAGTTTCTCATATACAGGTTCGTTGAATTTTTCCATTATTCCTTTTATGGAGACGTAAGAACCTGCAAAGAGGGCAACTAGGGAGAGCAGACCGATGAAGCAGTTCTTCCATAAGATCCAGTTGAGGAAGCCAAGGCCCCTGTCCCATTTGTGGACGGTCTCGACGATGGCTGGGATAAGCAGGCCGAGGCTGGAGAGAAAGATGGCCCCGCAAAGGCTGATGAATAGCTCCAAGTCGGGGAAAGCGGCGGCGAGTGCAACTGTCAAAAAAATAATTATTATTAGCGAGGAATCTAAGGGAATTGGTAATATACTTGTCTCGAACAAAATCTATATTTATATTTTTGTTTATACTTACACTTTTCAGGTTATCGTAACGGGTTTTATTGTACACAAAATCACAAAGATAAAACATCTTTTACCCCTTACATGGATTACAAAAAAGAAACTTATAAGAGTAATACCCAAGTAGGGATGACTATAGATAGAATTAACTATAGTAATTTGTATCTATACGATAATAAAGAATTGAGATATGACATGAGATGTCAAATGGTCATCAAATTCCTGATTTACACTAACTCTTTGACATCTCCAACTTAAAATTCAACTATGAAAGTGACTGAAGACACGCAAATAACGATCTTAGACCGCAATTACATATTTTAAACTGCCATTATAAACGGCATGCTGGCAACAAAAGATATTAAAACATATTCTACATCACAAACCTAATCGACAACTGTAGCGACATATATATTAAATAGATCAATTAATTTAATTTTTTGTAATAAGATTTTGGAATAAAGATAATAATATTGTAACAAACCTGAACCAACAACAGCAGCTGTACGTATCGTTATCTGGGTGATGTTATGATACTTCACCGAGATTTTATGATGGATCTGTCGCCAGATCATCTCCATTGGGACGTAAAACTGTAGACTGTACGTGAAAAGAATGGCCAGTGCCATTAGAATCTTCGCGCTTTGAGCCAGCCTGAAAAAGAAAGGAAAGATAAGCAACAGCATTTTCAGAGACACCACAAGCCCGAGAAAGTGATCTGTAGACAAATAATTTCTTGCCCACGTGTCAGAACACAGATCATCTTGCGGTTTCGTTTTGTACAAAATATTATAAATAGGGCACTATTTACAATATTTTATAACTACGAAACACGATTTGTTTTTTCATAAATTATTTATCTTTCTATTCACGAGCATGTACAAACTAATTTTGTACGACATATACTCGGAAGAAAAGAATTAAAAATATATTAAGATGCTGATGGCTGACTTATATTACTTACATTGTGATTTTGTAGCATTCAAAGGATTTTTTTAACAAAAAATACATTTTTGGCAAGGAATCTGTACCTGTTGTGGAAATGGTTTGACTATAAAAGTTATATATACGTTTTTAAATCTTAAAACTAAGTTGGGTGCAAAACTTATCTATTATGTAAGAGTTCATAGTCATATTCGGCGCAGAGATGTGGTAAAGTGAACATTATGTGGATTTCTATGTTTCATCTAATCTCGTCTAATTAAAGTGAATCTATTATAAACTGAACACTAGATTATGTCCAGTTCAATATTGTGGTAAATTCTGACTAACTAAATTTTTTATTAAAGTTTTTTTAGAAAAGTCCAGAGTCAGAGAGCAAATGGTTTAGTTTCACATATACGGGTACGGATGTTCATAATATTTTTTTGTTGCTGTTTTTTTGAAAAAAAAAACTAATGCTGTCTCTGGTTTGGTAAATTTCTTTATGTTTTTTTAAGCTGATAAACGAGCAAACGGCTGGCAATGGCGGTGAGTGATCACCGCCATTGCCAGCCTTTACGGAGGAGAATTTTGAAGGGGGAGCTAGGGAAGAAGAGGAAGGGAAATAGAGGGACCTCTCTGGGATGGAGAAAGAGGTACTGAGGGGAGTGAGAGAGGAAAGAAGCAATGGTAAGGGGCACCGGCCACTTCACTCACCGGTCGAAACGCAGAAGCAAAAACACTTTCACTTTACGCCGATTTTCCGTGAGGTCGTGGCACTTATCCGGTTCAAACCGGCCTATTCAGCAGCGGGTGCAACTGCTCATTGGGGAATCAATAACAAAGGAACGCGGAACGTTGAGCGTTGAGCACTATTTAAAAGGGTATGTAAAATTTCTATTTCTAATCTTTACTTACAGCTCGTCTTGAGGGAGATTAAGCGTGACGCTTCCCCGGACGTCGTCGCCGAACCGAATGTATCCGAAGAAGCCAACGAGACCATACAGGCCGATAACAATGGTCATTGCTACGTTCAGAACTCCAGGACAGCCCAGGAACTGCTGCGGTTTTGCCATTTCGTTCTCTACAGGCATGACGACTCCAATTCCCTCCATAGCGAATATCACGGTGCTGAAATGAAAGGGAAAAGCGTTAGTATTCAAAATAAAGTCAGACATATGCAGAGCTAACAAAGAATAGTTTGAACGCATACCGACGATTATTTTTGGATGAAACCAGATAAAAATGTGAGGTAAACTGTATTTTGTTTTACAACTGTTCAATTATTTATATATATATATATTTTTTTTTTGCAAGAATGCCTAATGGCATTAAGTCCGCCGTAATCTTTTATGAGTAACACGACCTCTAAGAAAATCGGTATAAAGTAGAAGTGTTTCCGCTTCCGCCTTTCGTTTGGTGTGTGAGTGAGATGGCCGGTGGGTGATCCATTCTATCTATCCTTATTCCCTGCCTGCCTTACCTTAAATGCCTGCAATGCATTCGCAATTTCTTTGATGTTGCGGATGTCCATGAGCATCGGTGATCGCTTACCATCACGTGAACTGCTTTTTTGCCTCTTACTCCATAAAAATGTGGAATGTGCCGGGTTATTATTATTACCAAGCGGTTGCATAAATGGAATAAGTAACTTTTGAATGTGTTTTCATTTTAGTATTAAATATTATATTGGAATTCACAGAGTAGATCTTGTGTTGATATTACTTTTCGTTCAAGAAGATATCGGTTTATGCCCTTTAATTAAATTTCAAATAATGGATAGCACAGAAAAGAAAGAAGCGTGAAAAAATAAATATTCTTTCCCAGAGATATTGAATTTTTCCGTTTCAGATTTATTCCAGAATATTTAAATGGATTCCTGATTCGTTTATTATATTTAGATTCACTTCGTAACAGATGTTCTTGTCAATATTTTATAGCTTTTAATGAAAATATCGAACAACAATACAAAGTAATAAACATTATATTAATGTACACAATATTCTTTGACGATAATTACATTGACAATGTGTAATTATAGTTGGGTATGTAATTGGTGTAGTCCTTAGCTATTTTAAAACTCACGTTTAAGAGGTTCGGTCCTAGCCCCCTCACTTTTTAAGTATATACTTACATTTACACACATTTACTTATTTTTACGCGATAAATAAAGAATATTAACCTCATGAACAGTGGCCATTGCGTCACGCTCGCTACCATTTCCCTCTCTGCGGGGTTGGGGAGCTCGCCGAAGATATAGTACATGGTGATAGCGAAGCATATGACGAGCAGAACGTTGGCGATCGCCGAGAACGGAACAAGCCACTTCAGGTTGCGTATCTGACATATCAATACGAGCGGGACCAGTGTCAGAGCACAGTACGTTTCGACGGACAATTTGTAGTCGGGAGCGTATTCGTCCAACACCTGTAGAAACGCAGAGATGTTCAGTTAGCGGACAACGTAATGACAGAAGTGAAAGTAAAGAATTTGTATTTCTACAATAATAATGTCCTCCCGACCGATATAGTCTATGGCGGCCAATATACAAGAGGTCAGCCAACTGCGCGGTATACATTATAGTGCACAAGTGTTTGCGCAGACACAGATGCATTCACTCATTCTTTACTGTAATAGCCTGATGAGACGACGACATGACCGGTAAGATCAGGCGTAGAGGCGCCTGTGCTTTTAGACCGATCTCTATGTAATGAGTACTCCAAACCCTTGCAGTCAAGTACTTATGAGTAACCATGGGATCGCACTGACGTAACGTTCACGAAAAATTTATTTAAATCTCTGTTTCATGACAGTCTACAGAGACGCGCTCACATTATCGTATACGGTTGAATATTTTGCTGCTAACCCGCAGTAATCATTACTGTGTTTCTGTCTGAAAGTCGATACTTTCAGCGTAGTTATTGAGCAAAGAGATGTATCATGTTACGTCTCAGGGTATGCGTCATAGTGTCAACCCGTTGTGCGTTGAGCAAGTAAGTGAGTAGTTTTTGCTCCCGCGTTTCGTTATGTGAGTGAGGTGGCCGGTGGCCCATCCCCTCCCTTTTTCGCCCACTCCTCCTCCTCCCATCTCTACCGTCATTCCTCATTCCTTCCCTCCTCCTCTTCCCGCACTTTTTCAAAAATCCCATGGGCGGCGGTGATCGCTTACCATCAGGTGAACCGCTTTCTCGTTTGTCAGCCTAATCCATAAAAAAAAATCAAAAACGTAAGTGGTATATGATATGAGTAATATGATTAACAAAATACCAGTTAATGCAGTGAAAAAAACAATTAATTTTCAACATTACAGAATAAGCCATCAATTAAAAAATTGCTTAATTTTATAGAGCATCAAAAAATTTCGAGATTTCACCTCTTTAAAGTTTTCGGCGATAAAAACAATGTAGACACAGAGGGCGGCCAAGTAAGTGCAGGTCAATGCATAATCCACGAAGGTCCTGTAAAAATACAAAGGTTGATTATAAAGGTGAAACATTTCTATCAAGTAAATATATCTCTATTTATGCCGTAGGCTGCTTTTATCTTAAGGCTTAATGGAAAAGCTTTATTATTTATAAGTTTTAGTCTATTAGTATTTTAATAATTTAAAAGCCTTATTTGTTATAAAAATGGCGTTATTTAAAATTTAATTTACTCCCAGATGAGAATACCTAGCGAAATTGGCCCATGGTCTTAGCCGCTTTGGCCCAAACTCGAAGGCCGCTCCGCAGGTCTCAGCGAAACCCATTGACGGCTTTTTCGCGTCTATGCAGACCTCTTGGGATGTTTTTACCTGTAAATATTCCCATTTATTACTTAAGCTGTTCTCAAAACATTGACCAAATTTACTTCAGATACTTTTCTTTTTCACTATTGAAATTTAATTACTTCGTTTATCTCTCTCTAAGTTTTTTTTAATTCTCATTTTTTTTGATACATCTAAAGGAAGCAATAATATTTTAGTTAGTCTAGTTTCCATCTAAAACTCTTTGAAACAACCGCAGTTGTACTTTATGAAAATTCAAAAGTTGTCCTAGTGCGAACCGCCTCCGTACTCTCACAACCCACGAAATTATTGAAGTTGTTTTAGAGCTACTTTTATTTCATACTTTATTATTAAAGCATAATGCACTGTTTCAACAACAACAACAACTTTATTAACAACAACAACACATTTGTTTAAGAAAGACAACAAATTTGTTTAACAACAACAACAACAAATTTGTTTAAGAAAGACGTGCTTGCCGACTATGTTTTGATAGTGAATTTAATGTTGGTTGTTGTATATGGCATTAGACTCCCAAGTGCAAAGCTCACTACCACGTACATGCGTTGTAAACGCGCGTGTTGCAACACATCAACACATGTACGTGGTAGTGATTTTTTGAAAGTTTAGTCGTGGTAGTGAAAATTGAGAACACATTAAAGTTAAAGTTAAGCGTTATCTACAGAACAACAGGAAATAAATCTAAATATCCCATATTAGAACTAATTTTTTAACGTGTTTAAGGATTGATTTCGAAATTATTGACGTTTACAATAATAATTTTAAAAAATATTCGTCTATCGTGATGATCAATTAAGTAACGAACTTATGATCCCTTTTACCCGTAAAGTTGTTATTGAACATGAATTTGATTGGAAATTGGATCGGACTGGAGTTGACATCAGTGATATATGATTCATCTGATAAAGGTCAACTTCCAATATATCAAACAATTTGCAACTAATAAGTCTACATATTTAAAAATTAATGAAAAATCAGGTTTTATTTTCATTTTACACACAAGATTTAGAACTAAAAAATACATGAAGTCATGACGAATACAATGTATGCTATATGTATGGACAGTAAATATATATAGTAACAGTAATGATGACCGTTTGGCGCAGATGCTAAGCTATTGGCTCCGGCGTCACTGGTCGTGGATTCGATTCCCACCCGGGGCAAATATTTGTACGAACTACAGATATTTGTTTCGGATCTGGGTGTGTGTCCGCGTAAAATGCCCTTATAACACAAGATATTTCTATCTTACAATAGGGGTAGCGCTTAATAAAACAAAAAAAAAATAGTGTTCTAGTTTTCACCATTGAGATATATTGGATGAAGAGCGCACAACCCTTTATTTCTATATAAATATGTGAAAAAATGTGTAAAATAAAGTACTTACTAGAATATAAACGCAATGAGTACAAATGAAGCCAACAATGAAAGTGCCAAAGCCTCCGACTACTAAGCCAGCGTTCTTAAAGGCCGCTGGCATTGCCAGGATGCCAGATCCCAGAGACGATTTTAGAAGATGGACCAGGGAGCCGATAGTCCTGCAGAATGACAAATGCAAATTATTCACAAAGTCTGTTCAACATTGGAATAAAACAACTACCATGTCTGTTAAAACTAAATCTGAAAATTAACCAATAAAGAGCCAAGTCATGTCATATCTGGCAACCTGTAAAATTGTGAATTTGCAACGAAGAAGTTTCATTGCTGCTGATATTCACTCAATCTTTCTATTCTGGCATAGCTTGATGCAGTGGAAATCTGACACAACTGGAATAGATCAGACATACCTATAGACTAGACATTAATCCACACAGTAATGACTACTTAAAGTTATCTCTAGATGTCGTCTTACTTACTTGTAGATAGAACCCGCTTTTGTAACCATCAGACGCGCGGATCATTTTACTTGTCAGACAGTCATGTGATTAGTTCACATATTTATGTTGTTGTTGTTTTTTTTAGTACGGTTGGGATTTCCCAACCTTACTTCCGCGGGTTTCGAACTCACCTCCGATTAGTAAAGAGCGGCCTTATAGCACCGGTCACGAAGGCACTTTTTTATAACTACACTTTATATAATACTTACGAGTTCGGATGCTCGACATTTCGATGCTCGAACGGATTATAAGCCTTCTCATTAATGATTTCCTTCGAGCCTAGGCTCAACGTCGATTGGAAACCGGGATTTGTCGCCAAGTTGGCCCTGAAACATCAATTATTCAGCGTTTTATAACGTTATTCATGACTTTATTACAGTAAAACCGTGATGGTTAATGGACTGGAAAAAAAAGTCTTTAGCGTAGCGTTATAGACTTTTTTTTCGGCTAGAGGAGCTGGGGTTGGCCTGCCCAGCTGAGCACCGTAATGGGACGATCATTAATATCTGACGTCAATTGATTTTGTGCTAGATGATTTATAGAAAAATCTTTTACATAAAACTGACAACGCTATTAAACATTTACGATTTGAGATAATTTTTGAATTATTTTTGATTTTATGTTCAATTAAAGCTTCGTAATTCGTTGGCTTCGTTATTCTGCACCCTCAAAATATATATATACATATATATTGGGCAAGCGGCTCACCTGATTGTAAGTGATCACCGCCGCCAATGGACATTTGCAGGAGTTGTAAGAGGGGGGCGGAAGGGGATAGGGGATGGAGTAAAAGTCCCCTACCTTTTACTCCATCCCATAATCCCCTTCCGCCAGTGGGAAAGGCAGAAAGGGGAGGGAAGGGGATGGGCCACCGGCCACCTCACCGGACAAAACGCGAAAGCCAAAACACTTCCACGTTACGCCGATTTTCTGTGTGGCCATGGTACTTATCCGGTTCAAGCTGGCCAATTCCACAGCTGGAGCAGCTGCATGGCTCTGCCACCATTAGAGATAAATTTATAAAGTTTTTTCTCACAGACACACGCATTACATTGGACATGCGCGAAAACGAATGATTGTGGAATTGTGTGATCATCTCACACAATATTATAACGATACCCACGTGACAAGGCTAACGTCTAATCTTAGAAGTAAAGCATGAAATGAAGATGTATTACCTATTAGGGATTGCCCTCGGTTTCCCTCACGTCTATAGAGGCATTTTCTTGTTTTTGTCATCCAACATTTCGGGGATACAAAGATGCTTAAATTGTGCCAAACCAATGCCAAACTAATGCCGAACAGATGCCAAATTCATATCGAACCATTTTTCCTTTACTTAGTGAAATACGGAAAAATGAAGAAAGCAATAAATCCATTTGTAAACTTGTAACTTTATGAGGAAAATACTCTTGCCTAATACCCCACGATACAGAAGCGTCGTATACATTTTATCACGGTTATTTCCCTTGCACGGTTATGTGCTAACAATTATTGAATATAGTGGAATCTTTCTGTTTAATTGACATTAGTTTTCTCGGTTTTTTTATTTTTGAAAACAACAAAATATTGATTTATTCTGCGATGATAATATTCCAAGCGAATTCAAGTTACAGAAAAGGAATCAATTAAATAAAAGTAATGCATAATTTTTCCGAATCTGGGCTTTAGGCGTAGATATTTCCATCTTAAAATAGGTAGAGCAGTTTTGTACAAGACCAAAAGGTGATATCACATACAAGAAGAATTAGAACATTTGAGATATTTATTTTCACAATTAATAAGTAACAAATCCTCCCGTCCCCTCCCACTCCCTCTTTTCTCTTCCCTTCCTCTCACTCCTTCTCCCACTCTTTTTCGAAAATATCCCCCTTAAAGGCTGGCAACACATTTGCACTTTCTGTAATAATGCAAATGTCCATGGGCGGCGGTAATCACTTACCATCAGGTGAGCCGCTTGCTTGTTTGTCGGCCTACTGTATTAAAAAAAAAACAAATAATATGCATAGGTAGAATAATATCTGCCTATTTACTTTTATGTGTGTTTATCACAATCTTGTGGCTACTGTCACTACGATATTGTTATTCCCCAGAAGTAGTGACAAAAAATGTCGCGAGTCGTCCATGGCCAGTGGTGATTGGTAAGTTGGGTTAGCCGTTTGTTTGTTTGTCTCTTACTCCAAAAAAATCTTGGAGCTATAACCACTGCTAGTATTGACGATAGTCACTAGACCAACATTCCACAGATGCAGTATAAAAATAAAAATATCACTGTACCAAAAGATATATCTGAGTTTCTTTCGCCTGTTCTTCTCAGGACCGAGGTATTTTTTTCCGAACAGGTAGTAGAATCAAATGACGTC